>JAZGTK010008293.1:0-18435 GCA_036877625.1 Ambastaia sidthimunki
ACACAGATAATTCACACTCTCAAACAGGACGTGTTAATTAGTAACACCATTATTGTGTTATGGTAATTTTTTAACACAATATGGTATTTTTATGATAAAATTTGTCCAAGACAATGTTACATTTTATCCAATTACATTGCTCCCTTGCAGCCTGTGTGATCTCATAAGCTATTAAATTTACTCTCAGCAAGTTTGTGCCCGTCTCTATCTCCGGTGGATCTTGGATGCTTGGAATTTATCTTAAGAACTTAAGTCAAATGTCTTTTAATAACAATGCATTTTCAAGATAATTCTGAACTGATGGACATTTTACACAGTTATTGCAGTCAGTTGTCATGATTTATGTTGTGTAGTTTAGTAACTTTAGTAACTCATCCTAGTGTCCACTGGATAAAAAGATTTTAGATATAGAAAATTTTAAAACTCCCAATAATTCCAGTCCCACACAAATCATTTGGTTATGAACATAAGAATGCTGTTTACTATAACATCAGTGTTAATATAACACGGTTGGGCATCTGAAGCTCACAAGTGGCCAAATGTGAGGAGCCTAGATTCTGTTATACAAAAAACAAACCATTAATGCAATAAACAATATGATCTAATTCCCTTCAGCACTGAAACAAAAAATATTTAAAATGTAGTTAAAGCAGTTAAACCAACCTTAGGTTTTCCAGTTTACAATATGGATCTTGCAGTAGATCAGAGAGCATCTTCACTCCTAAATCTCCTGGTTTATTTTTGCTCAGATTCAGTTCTCTTAGGTGTAAAGGGTTTAACCTCAAAGCTGAAGCCAGAGCAACACAACCTTCCTCTCTAATTCTGCATGTTGACAGCCTGCAGAGAGAAAAACATTTATAGCAACTAGTATATGTTAACAGGCCTAAATAACACTTTTAAAATCAGTAACAGGTAATAAAGGAAAAGTATTTGTTAGAGTTATTTGTTATTGTTAGAGTTAGCATGTAAAAATAATGATTATTTCATTGATTGTGTAAAACAAGAAACAAGCTTTGCAATGTGCAGGCCATCTACACAGGATGCTTTCCTGCCTGAGCCGAAGGAAACAGGCTCCAGCACCCCATCATTCTGCGGAGGACAAGTGGATTTGGAGAACTGATGGATGAAATACAAGAAACGGTATATTAATACATAATACTCACTGTAGTTTCTCCAGTTTACTGTGCGGATTCCTTAACAGATCAGAGAGCAGCTTCACTCCTGAATCTCCTACTTCATTACTGTTCAGATTCAGTTCTCTCAGGTGTGAGGGGTTTGATCTCAGAGCTGAAACCAGAGTAACACAACCTTCCTCTAAAATGCTGCAGTCATACAACCTGCAGAGAGAAAAAAAATAGTCTATTAGTTTTTCTCAATATCAAAAACGTTTAGCTAAAATATTCAGGATATGAATTTTGTGAATGCATGTGTCTGATAAACATGTTCATAAACACAAAATTTTTCTTTTATACATTTTGAGCACATTAATTACACTGTTTTCTGAATATTTAACAACTGTAGGTAAAATGACGTGACAGATTTAAAACAAATTTTAATTTACACTTTTATCCAAAGCAACATACAATGGCAATAAACACATGCCAGATATTACTACTACTAATAATAAGGGGAGAACAAGTAGATTTTGAGCTGAAATGTAAATTCAGAGACAGAGGCAAATAACCTAAGTACAAGGGAGAGTGAGTTTCATAGCTTAGGGGCCAAAACAGAAAAAGACCTGCCATCCAATGTTAAAAGGCGGAAACTAGATGGTCAGACATGTGTTTTTAGGTGCACTGAGTTTCTCTGAAGGTTTCTTTCCGTGAAATCTACCAAAATCTGTGACACAGATTTGTGGGAACAATGTGGGAACAAATTCAGGTACAAATTCAGTCTATTGTCACAAAAGGCTGACATGGATAAATAGGCCTACTATCTGAATAAATGCTAAAACACTTACAGTTGGTTGTGTTGACGAATTATGATTTTATATGCTTTTTTACATGCTTCTCTTAAAGGCTCTGCTCGTTTTTTGTAAATGGCTATTGTTAAAACCACATTTACAATGGTTGCAAATATATGTCAGGAAAATGCTGTAACGCCAGCTAGGTAATAGTAAGGCTCTTTCACACTGGGTGTGGTGCAATAAAACAAAGCAATTTCTCAAACTGAATATGCCTGTTTGCCTGCTTGATTTTTCACTACAGAGTTTAATGTTTTTAACTGAAGCATATAACTAAGTAGTTTGTTTACCGAACATTTTTTGTTTTGTACTAAAGATTGCATTGTCCATAATAATCATTTTAAAGACACATATTTAATATATTCATATATTTATTGCAGTTCTAATAAATACGTACATTGTAGAGTTTGTATTATTCTCAATAACAATGAGAAATCTACATAAAACATTAGTTTAATTGTACGCTATACCTAATATGCTATGCTTAATAATAAACTTAATGTGAAAAACTGTCATGGTCCTGCCAGCCTTGTAGAAGTGTCTAGTCCCTTGTGACAGGACTGTGACAGTCTCATGTTTTGGGTCAGAGCATGATATCTGTATCCTGACTCTGAGTCTTGTATTGGATTTAGTTCTTTGTGTAAGGATCTGGGTCTTGTCTGGTTTGGAGCACATGGCTCTTATCTCTATTGTGCCATGTGCTTATAGCTTTGTTGTGCCATATGATGGAGCATGGAGTCGATTCCACCACTTCTAGGTTGGTCGTGTTTGCCATGTGCTTGGAATCCTAACTCTAACTATATTCTATGTATTCTTGTTTCATGTTTTATCTGTGAATGGCATTTGGACCAGCATTACTGTATATTGATTCATCATAATGTATAAAATTAACTTATTGTATGCATTATATTGTGAGGTAGTTGGCAACACTGGCCTAATTCACAGCACTTACAATAATTTGTGAAGTTTGCAGTGTGGATCCTTGACTAGCGCAGAGAGCAGCTTAACTCCAGATTCTCCAAGCTCATTATGGCTTAAAGTCAGCACTCGCAGATGTGACGGGTTTGACTGCAGAGCTGAAATCAGAGCAACACAGCCAGTCTCTGACATACCGCAGTTATAAAGCCTACAGTGAGAGAAAGACAACATCTTTACAGCTCAGCTACAATTCAGTTATCAATAAATGTTAAGAAACATGGACGTTAATGCAGTTAACAATCTAATTTGATTTGAATTTAACATTGACATTCATTATTTTAGAAGAATGTGTTTATTTCTGTAAATCAGACAACAAAAATGAAAAGAAATTAAGAATTGGGTGAATCGTTCTGCCAAATTTGATTTAAATTACACAGTTGTTTATTTATATGAACAGAATTCAAAAATAATCATACAAAATATTATCCTTAGTAATTACTTTAGAGCTTTTATTCTACAGCATCGATCCCTCAGTAGATCAGAGAGCAGCTTTAGTCCGGTTTGTCCTGGATCATTCCAGTTCAGATTGAGTTCTTTAATGTGTGAGGGGTTTGATCTTAGGGCTGAAGCCAGAGCAGCAAAACCTTCCTGTTTAATACTGCAGGCAGGCAAACTATAGGGTAGAGTTGGAAAAACATCACACAAAACTGATGAGCATGCCCATAAACCGATAATTAAATCAAATCTATCTATCTATCTATCTATCTGTCTGTCTGTCTGTCTGTCTATCCATCCATCCATCCATCCATCCATCCATCCATCCATCCATCCATCCATCCATCCATCCATCCATCCATACATACATACATACATACATACATACATACATCTATCACCCCTTATTAGTAAATGATGCCCTTCTTATTATCTCCAATTTAATGTTTTTTAAGAATTTCATTTTGGAAACACAATGAAATGATAAATATACTAGTTTCTTTCTTGAACTGAAACATAAAGGGCACTTTCATCCTTTTGCTCTCAACAATTGTTCAGCTGATGTGAAAAAACCTAGCATTGACTGAAAAACATACGTTTCTCTACTTCCGCGTTGTACAGACCTACTGTAGAAACAAGGAGTTCAAAAATACACAGGAAATTTGGGGAGATTAATGAAAGATGAAGCAGGCCATCATGATTTTGAAATTAAGATGTGCTTACATCTTAATGTAACAGCATGTTTTACTGCTCCTGGAATGTAATTTCTGTCAAAAAAAAAATCCTAATCTACACCCTTCCCATAGCCTGAATACCAACCATAACTTACTTAAAATCAAAGGAAAATCATAGGTTGATAAGAAACCCCAACACAATCCTAAACTTTACAATGACCTTAAACCAAATCCTACAATTTGAATTGTTGAATCATTCAACAACCTCCTACCTACAAAATTTTGAATGTCATTACAGTAAACTGCCTGTTAATTGGTTTATTTCACTTCATTATGAAGAACATCAATACAAAACTCAACATATTTGAAAATAATTTCATTATTTTCATTATATATAACACAGGGCTGTAAAGCCTTATTATTTGATTAACCTTAGTATGTAATTTACACTCACTTTAGTATCTGTAGTTTACAATGTGGATCCTCTATTAGATGAGACAGCAGCTTCACTCCTGAATCTCTTAGTGTATTACAGTGCAGATTCAGTTCTCTCAGGTGTGAGGGGTTTGATCTCAGAGCTGAAAACAAAGCAGCAAAGCCTCCCTCTTCAATACCACAGCTAGACAATCTATGGTGCGAAGGAGAAAAAAAACACACAACACAGGTTAGCATGCCCATACATTGATAGTTGAACTTTTAATTTACATAACTAACTAAAGATGTGGTTTTATTTTCTAACAAATGTTTGTTCTCTAGCAATTTTCATCTCTAACAATTACTAGAACTTTGTAACTTCGTAACCCTGTAACTTTGTATAGCACAATTTATGATTTAGCCATTCTTGTTGAGTTTAATTTTGATTTCTTCGCCGGATTGTAAAAACATCCCACATCCACAATGAATGGCACACAGAAGGCAGAAAATGCACGTGTTAGTAGGAGCTTTTATGGTAGTTCCATTTCGAGAGAACACTGCATCAGGTGCCGATGCTATGGGGAAGCACGTGAAATCATGCCCATTTATAGGCCATGGCAAGGTCAGTTGTGTTAAATGTCATCAGCTTCTTGTTTTCAGGAACCCCTTTTGTCTGTCTGTGTGAATTAAGTGAATGAAAAGAGAAGAGGAGGTTAGGAAGCCACCTTGTCTGCAATGTATCACGGGTAGTGACACGCACGAGATGTATGCGTTTTGTTTGGGGGTAGAGTAAGCACGGTCAGCTCGTAAATGAGCAGGCTGTCCAGGTACAACAGATCCTGCTCTAGGCAGAGACCAAGTTGCTCTTCCTCAGAGCCATGTACATTCTAGGGCAGGCAAATCTGGGAGCAGGCATCCTGTCAAGGCAGGGGCTGAGGCCCAGGAAATAGTGACTCCATCCACAAGTGGTGCAGGCCATATGGCAGAGGTACAGCTATGGGGAAGTGTATCTGTTCGCCTCAGAGGAGTCAGCCCACTTTCCCTCTGGTGCACCCTCTCTCTTTTCTGGCTCTTTTGGGGCTAGAGGCCATGGTAGACACGTGGTTGAGGCTTCTTCTGTATGCCTTTGCCCCGATAGCTTTGCTCCATGGAGTTCTAGTGAGTGTGCAACAGAAGTAGAGTGGGAGGTTATGATAATCTGCAGCTTTAGATGCAAAAAAAAAAAATGTATTCAGTGTACAAAGTTTGGATTTTAAATATGGGTTCAGTCTCAGGTGCAACTGATGTGTAAATTGAATGTGGTGAGTTTAAAGAGTTTAAATGTTGTATATGTAAATCAAATTATTAGTCTATTGTGTTCTCCTTGTTGAGGGCCTGAATAGTTTGCGAGAAGAAGCTTCTGTTCCTTCTTTCTGTGTTGGCCTTCAGGAAGTGGAAATGTTTCCTTGATTGCATTAGAAAGAACAGTCCACTGTTGGGACAGCTGAATTCCTTTATTATCCTTCTGACACTGGTCCAGCGCTGCTTGTTATATTTGGACTAAAGATCTGGGATTTCAGTGTGAATGATGCTCAGCTGTTCACCTCACCCTCTGCAGAACTTGTCTGTCCTGCTTGATGCTGTTCCCAAACCAGGCTGTAATATTTTCTGTTAGGATCCTCTCAATGCCGCATGTGTAAAAGTTCCTGTGCACTTTAGAAGGTAGTTTAAAGTCGTTCGAGCATCTGAGGTGGAACAGGCCGATGGATCTTTTTCACCATGGTGTTTATGTGGCAGGATCATGTAATGTCCTGTGGTAACAGAAGGTAACAGAAATTGTTCACCCCCTCCACAGGGGGGGTGGTGAAGTTTTATAGTCTGTTACTGTTCAGAGTCCCTTTTGCCTCCTTCACTGCTCTATGCATGCTACCTAGGCAATTTTTTGCCACCTAGGCAATTACTTACTAATGTTCTCAAGGGCCTTTACTTYAAGCACACTGTGYAAAATGTCTGTTTGTATATGTTGTGTTTATTGCTTATTTGATAGATGTCTGTTTGCACTTTTGTTATATGTTGTTGTGTTATATTAATACCTGCACATTTGGAGTTTAGGGAAATGCAGTTTTGATCCTCTGTGTAATTACTGTGACATTGTCGGATTGACAATAAAGTTCACTTTGACTTTAAGGGGTATGTCCCTATCCTAAACTTAATATTGACCCTAAAGCTACAATCTGTGTTTGAGTCTGAGCCATGTAGGACTATAAAGCCTACCTTATTATTGAATAAATCTGAGTATGTAAAGTACACTCACTGTAGTATCTCTAGTTTACAGTGTGGATCCCTCAGTAGATCAGACAGCAGCTTCACTCCTGAATCTCCTAGTTTACTGCAGCACAGATTCAAGTCTCTCAGGTGTGAGGGATTTGATTTTAGAGCTGAAAACACAGAGCAACAGCCATCCTCTCCCATACTGTTGTAAGACAGGCTGCCAAACACACACACACACACACACACACACACACACACACACACAAATATCTTCACTTACTGCACAGGACAAATACCTATTTTACAGCAGATTCCTGCAAAGTTGTTCTCAATTGCCTAAATGTTTTTTTATGAGACAAAAAGCTTTAAAATTTTATGATGAAATAGCTATGGCTTAACTCAAAATGTGAATAAATAGATCTGCCTCACACTGTATAATGTTAGTTAATATCAAAACAGAACCACAAAACAACCATAACATTATAAAGCCTCTTATGGGACACACAGTTTTATCTACTTTTACCTTGTTGCTCACAACTCTCTAAATTATATTCTAATTTAGGTACTTTCTGTCTTTTTGAAGCACTCTAAGTAAATATCAGCATCCACGTTCATTGTATGGATAAGAACAGTTTAGACATTTTGCAAAGAAATATGTCTTGGTTACATATGTAACCCGGTTCCCTGAGAATGTAACAAAACACTGCATTGAGATGTTGAAGCTATGAGAATGCAACGTGCAAAACCATGCCTATTTATAGGCTAATGAAGGGACAGACAATGGTAAAGATGTGAGGGGCAGGGACAGACTGTAGGGGAGAGCTATTCTCACTCCCTAAAAGCAAACCGAAGAATGCGTTCTTCAGGTTGATGGTGACCAGGATGCACTTTTGCCTTAGCATCTTGAACTAAAGCCTGGCCATGTTTAAGGTACGAAAATCCACATTTACATTTAGGCATTTAGCAGACGCTTTTATGCAAAGCGACTTACAATGTGAGCAGAACAAAGAAGCGATAAGTCAAAAACGAAAATATAGCTGTATGTAGATAAGATCTATAATAATAGATAATAGCTGTATGTAGATAAGATCTATAACCTCTTTTGGGGGTTGGTATTTTGTGTGGGCCCTTGTGTGTCTTGGCTAAAAGGACAGACTCCATCACTTTCCTAATCAGAAAGTCTTCGGATAACAGTGCACACAGAAAGCATTCTCACAACATCAACACCATGATGCTGCATTAAGTTCCCATGAATGAAAGACAGAAAATCATATGGGTTTTAAATAACATGAGGATAAATGATGACAATTTTCATTTTAACCCTTTACTAAACTAATAAAAAACTTTCTAGCTTGAAATTTTAAATCAGAAAACCCACTCCAGTTTTTCTAGTTTACAGTGTGGATCCTCCAGTAGATCTGATAGAAGCTTCACTCCTGCATCATCTGGTTTGTTCCTGGTCAGATTCAATTCTCTTAAGTGTGAGGGGTTTGATCTCAAAGCTGAAACCAAAGCAGTATAACCTTCTTTTCTAATTCTGCAATTAGTTAAGCTGCAACAAGGAAAGAAGAGATGAGAGAAGAAATTATTATTAAAGTATTGCAGCTCTGAAAACAACGATACAACAAGCCATTGAAACACTGCTGAGAAGCTTGAGATGCAGAAGTCCTCCAGCAGCCCTGACCTCTTATACTCTTTCTTATACTGCTAAACTCAGAGGGAAAGAAACTGTTAGTCTTGCCTGGTAAGAATGTCACTTAACTTGGTCTACAACTAACCAGCCCAGAAATAAGAATTCCCAGAGAGAAAATTTTGCTCTGCTGGCTAGACTGGGCAGTTTTTGATTCTGATTCACTGTGTTGTCTCCAAGGCCCTTTCACCTAGAAATGTCTGTATATGGGGTCAAGAGGGTGAAACTTATAAACTAGCAGTTATAAGCTAGCTCGTGCCAACAAGTGTTGACAGAATTCAGTGATTCAGATTTAGGGGAAAAGAACATTGTCAGTTTGGCGCTGCATGACAGAACATGCACACTACCTACCAGGTATCAAATCAGTATTTTAGTATATCAGGTATCTCAGTCAGGGCCATTGTTTAATATGCTAAAAAATAAAGAATGTGATATTTCAGTTGGAATGCTAAAAGCATTGAAAGTATAGCTTACTGTAGGTATACTTAACACTAACTCTAATGTTTCCAGTTTACAATGTTGATCCTTCAGAAGATCAGACAGCACCTTCACTCCTAAAGCTCCTGGGTCATTCTCACTCAGAATCAATTCCCTCAGGTGTGAGGGGTTGGATCTCAAAGCTGAAACTAGAGCAACACAACCTTCCTCTGTAATATTGCATTTAAAAATCCTGCAAAGAAAAGAAAAACACTCTTACAACTTAATGCTTCTATTTGCACAATATCCTTTATGTCCTCAAATATAATAGAAAAGTACTAAACTTATACATATCTTTTTTATTGTAATAGCAAAATAGAAAACATCTCGGGTTACAACTGTAATTTAAAGAGGGAAACAAGCCGCTGCATCACGAAACAACACCCTCAGCATGACAGTGTCTGAAGCATCAGTAAAACTTGTCCAATCATGATTGGTGCTGCTTGATAACGTAGCATGTGACGACAGACCACAGAAGCTACAAAAGGACATATGGAACATACTACATATGGAACAAACAGAAGTTAGGAGGAATTCTCAGGTGCTCAGGATGTGTGGCAATAAGACACAGCATCTTGTTCCCTTCTCATGGAACAAGGGTTACAGTCGCAACCCGAGACATTTCTTTTTGAGGGAACAAGACGGCGAGTCATGAAACAAAACTTGAAATGAATTATCCACTGTGCTACACAGCCTAGAGCTAAACATGGCGTGAGGCTAGACAGGGCACAACTCAGGATGAGAGAACACAAGAGCCAGGTATGGGAAAAGTCCAAGTTATACAATCTAAAAAATAGTGAGGGGACGCCCAACAAACAGCATCACAGACCCCCGTAGTGCAACCATGACAAAAGGGCTTTAGAGGAAGCCACTCCTGTAGTTGAGTGAGCCACCTGAGGGGGACAAAGGCAAATTGTGTGCCTCATAGGCCATAAAGATTGCCTCAACAATCCAATTACTAACAGTTGGTTTAGAAGCAGGAAAACCCTCTTTAGGAGATCCGAAACATACCAACAACTGATCAGATTTTCTCCACTGTTTTCTTGTGGAGGGAGCTCTGGATTGTAGAATGGTCTCAACAACCTTGGTTGAAAGATCAGAATGTGAGAGTGGGTCCACTTTAGGGGCCAGACCTATAGCCTTCATAGCTCCAGCTGGGTGTGAATGAGACCCCTGGTCTGCGAAAGAAGGTTCCTCCTGACAGGAATCACCCAAGGAGGGCCGGCAAGGAGCGCTATGAGGTCTGAAAACTACACATGGGCCAGCCAGAACGGGGCTACTAAGAACCCCGTAAGAATGTATCATGGCATCCAACACAAATAGGGCTGGATGCTTGAGGGAGAGTGGACAGTGAGTGTTCTTGTGAGATGCAAACAAATCCATTTCCACCTGGCCGAACCTTCTTCAAATCAACTTCACTGTGGCCTCAGCCCCTTCCTCAACAAAACTCTTCTTGACATTGAGCCTCAACGCCAAAGACCTGAGATGCCAAGGATGACATGACATCTCAATGCCAAACTGCCATATCCTGCAGCTAGGCTAAAATAAGCCAGTCGTCAACGTAATTGAGCATGCGGATGCAGGGCTGCATTTATACACTTTGTGAAGGTACAGAGAGACAAGGCCAGGCCGAATAGCAGAACCTAATATTGGTATGCTCATTGGTCAAACAGTGCCAGGTAGGAGGGTTATTAAGGGGAGCACCTCACAATGTTTACAGGTACATTTTCGAGCGCTGCCTGTACATGCTCCAGATCATAATGCATCTGGGGGAAGGAGGAACATACGGCTTAAATTGATTGTTCCTTGATAAATAAATTTACTTTCTTAACACAAAACAAACAAGACAGACAGCTTCACACAAAACACTTACTAACAAGAAGACAAGAAGCTAACTTCTGTATGTTCTGATATTCTTTTGTAGCTTCCGTGGTTCGTCATCACATACTACTTTATCACGCAGCACCAATCAAAACTGAACTAGCTTCACATGTTCTTCAGGAGCTGTCACGCTGAAGGTGTTCCCCCAAAATGTTGTTTCATGAGCGTGAGTTCCCTGCAAGTTTGCTGCATGTTTTTTAGGCATTTAGGATAGCTGTTTCATTTAAATGGAAGAGCTGTTTCATACATATAAAATTACAACTGCAGCAAGCAACAGAGCAAATTAAGATTGAAATTTGCAATATGATTGTCACACACATTTTATTATATAAGCCTAGGATGATTACTTAAAAATTATTTTTTATTAGGTCACTTTTTTCAGGTAATTTTTGATAAATCAAAGCTTATTTTTTTCTGCAAATGTTTTCATTATTTCTGAAAAAAAAACACAGTGTAAGTATATGTGTAATTGTAACACATTCTTAATTTGAATGATATATGTGATGCACAGTAAAGAAAGTAATAACTCACTGTAGTTTCTCCAGTTTACAGTGTTGGTCTTCCAGTAACTCAGAAAGCAGTTTTGCTCCTGAATCTTCTGGTTTATTATAGCTCAAATCCAGTTCTCTCAAGTGTAAGGAGTTTGATCTTAGAGCTGAAGTCAGAGCAGCACAACCTTCCTTTCTAATTTTGCAGAACGACAACCTGCAGAGAGTAGGAGAGCAAGTTCACATATAAACGCATGCACAAAACCTGTAAAACTCAGACTGCAACTCAGACTCCATATAACCATCTGCAGAATATTATTCTGCATATAACCATGTGCAGAAAAAAATTAATGATACAACCATCCCAAACCAGCCTCACTGCTGTGACTGATTAGGCAGAGGTTTAGTTAACAATAGGCTCAGGAGAAGCTACGCTGCACAAGCCAATACTCACCTCTACAAACAGAAAAAAAGTGAAGAAACTTTTGTAAATTTTACAAATACTGGTGTGCACTACATCTTCCTTTTAAAGTTATATTCGATGAGGGACAATTATATTTACAACAACCTACTTTAATGTTTCTAGTTTACATTGTGGATTCTCCAGTCCAGCAGAGAGCAGTTTCACTCCTGAATCCTGCAGGTTATTGTTACTCAGGTCCAGCTTCCTCAGACTTAAGGAGTTTGAGCTCAGAACTGAAGCCAGAGCTGAACAACTTTTCTCTGTCAGATTACAGTCACTCACACTATGGGAAAAAATTTATGGTAACAGAACACTGTGATTTTAAATGTACACACACTCACAGATGTCATGAAACCTGCGTAGCCGCTAAAACCAAGGAACTATATCTCTGAATCACCATTGTACTGCAATTATTTTATCTATATTTTACACTGTAGTAAACACTTTTACAATAAAACACAACGAGATGATAAAATTTAACCTACTTTAATGTCTCCAGTATACAGTGTGAATTCTCCAGTCCAGCAGAGAGCAGTTTTACTCCTGCATCCTGCAGGTTATTGTCACTCAAGTTCAGTTCTCTCAGACTTGAGGAGTTTGAGTTCAGAGCTGAAGCCAGAGATGAACAGCTTTTCTCTGTCAGATTACAATCACATAACCTAGAAAATAATCCAATATGTACTATTTAACACAAGCAATACAACACAATCCATGTCCATGTTGTTTTTCATACATTTAGGTATGTTCACACACTCACAAAAATGATACCAGACACATTCTTTTCTGTAACCTGACCAGAAAAGAAAACCATTTGGATCTGACTTGTACAAACTCAATACAAAGCACTTATTTAATACAAAGCATCTATTGATTTAGAGTGGATTTAATATGGAGTTTCATTAATTGTTATATCAGATGTCGCAGGTCCATACTGTTACCCACAGTAATAGCAATGATAACCCGTTGCTTGTATTGTTGTGTGTGGCAAATGAGATTTAGATACTGTTGTATACTCATAAAAAACATTACCAATGTCAGAACATATGCTGAGTCTGTGTTATTTCTATGACAACCAATGTGTGTGAACAGAAAACCACACATATAACTTTATCAGTTTGATCAAAAATTCTTGAGATGCTTTGGTTAAATGCAGTTAAATGATGAAACACACACACACACACACATTACAGTATAACTACAGTTATATGTGAAACAACCTACTTTAATGTTTCCAGTTCACAGTGTAGATTCTTCAGTCCAACAGAGAGCTGCTTTACTCCTGAATCCTGCAGGTTATTGTGACTCAGGTTCAATTCTCTCAGACTTGAGGATTTTGAGCTCAGAGCTGAAGCCAGTGCTGAGCAACTTTTCTCTGTCAGATTACAGTCACTCACACTGGGAGAGAAATTATATTGTTTCAAAATAGGGGTGTCACAATATATCAAACTCTCTCTCTGCCTCACTAGACATCATCTAACATGTGCGATTTATTGGCCAAAAAAAATGAAAACACAAAGTAAAAGTATAGATGAATTTGACTAATAGCATTATTTATTTAGTTATTTTTAAAATATTACTGATATCATGATAATATCATTACTGGATATTGGTTTGGCCACAATAATCGTGTAATGAAAATCTGATATTGTGATAGCACTATTTCAAAACATTATGAAAACACCAAACCAAATCAGACAACGAGACACTTACTCAGCTTTTCTGGATGCTTTGACTACTGGCATGAGCCTTAGAAGATATTCTTCTAATGGAGCATATTTAGTGAGTGTAAACTCATTTAGCTCCTCTTCTGAGTTCAGCAACACAAACACTAGTGCTGACCACTGAGCAGGAGAGAGTCTGACTCCGGATAAACCACTAGAACCTGTTGTGCTCAAGTATGTTTGGACTTCCTGCACTAAAGACTGATCATTCAGTTCATTCAGACAGTGAAACAGATTGATAGATTTTTCTGGAGAAGGATTGTCCCTAATCTTTTTCTTGATGTAGTCCACAATTTCTTTTTTGTGAAAGTTGTTCTGACACTGTAGGTTTTCTTTTTGTGTAAGCAGGCCTTGTAAAAGACTTTGATTGGATTCCAGTGAGAGCCCCAGAAGAAAGCGCAGCTGCAGGTCTAAGTGTCCGTTTTCAGAGTGCAAGGCCCTGTCCACTTCTCTTCTCAGTAAACCGGTCAGTTTCAAGCCTAATGAATGAAAGATTTTTGTGTTTTTCTGGAGAAGGGAAAGAAATTTGAATACTGCAGCAAGAAATTCCTGAACACTGAGATGCACAAAGCTGAACACCTTACAATCCAGGTTCAGTCCAGACTCCTCTCTAAAGATTTGTGTACACACTCCTGAATACACTGATGCTTCCCTGACATCAATGCCACACTCTCTCAGGTCCTCCTCATAAAAGATCAGATTCCCTTTCTCCAGCTGTTCAAAGGCCAGCTTTCCCAGTGACAGAATACTCTTTCGAGCCTGCTGAAGATCTGCTTCTGATTTCTCATCATATTTCTGCATCTTTAGTTTCATCTGAGAGATCAGGAAGTATGTGAACATTTGAGTGAGAGTCCTGGGGATCACTGCACTCTCTGTTTCCGTCAACATTCTCTCTAGAACAGTGGATGAAATCCAGCAGAAGACTGGTATGTGACACATGATGTACAGGCTTCTTGAGGACTTAATGTGCGTGATGATTTTATCAGCCAGTCTCCGATCATTTATTCTTTTCCTAAAATACTCATCCTTCTGAGGGTCATTGAACCCACGTACCTCTGTTACCTGATCAACATACTCAGAAGGGATCTGATTGGCTGCTGCTGGTCGGGAGGTTATCCAGAGCAGAGCAGATGGAAGCAGATTCCCCTGAATGAGGTTGGTCACCAGCACATCCACTGGGGCTGATTCTGTCACATCTCTCAAGCTCTGATTATTTTGAAAATTCAGATGCAGTCTGCATTCATCCAGACCATCAAATATAAACAGGATTTTAAAGTCTTTATAATTTGTTAAAATGGTACATTTCTCCATGTGTGTAAAAAAATGACTAAGAAGCCCCTTCAAACTGAGATGCTTCTCTTTAAATAGATTTAGCTCTCTGAAAGGTAATGGAAATATGAAGTGAACATCCTGATTAGTTTTTCTTTCAGCCCAGTCCAGAATGAACTTCTGCACAGAGACTGTTTTTCCAATTCCAGCAACTCCTTTAGTCAGCACAGTTCTGATGGGTTTGTATTGTCCAGGTAATGCTTTAAAGATGTCATTGCATTTGATTGGTGTTTCCTGTAATAGTGGTCTTCCGTAAGATGTCTCAATCTGTCTCACCTCATGTTCCTTATTGACCTCCCCACTCCCTCCATGTGTGATGTAGAGCTCTGTGTAGATCTCTTTTAGTTTTGATGAATTCCCTTGATTTGTGAATCCTTCGTTTATTTTTTGGAATTCTGTCCTGAGTCTGGATTTGTGTTTTTGCAAAAATAGGGGACTCAGTTCTGTTAATTAATTAGATAAAACTGGGATTAATTGAGTTGTACCTGCAATCATTTGCAAAACATGATTAAACAGATCATACCAATTTTAACTTCCCTACTGAGGAAACTCAACACTACATCAGAACCTGACACTACAGGGAATCACTTAATCTTGGTGATGGAGGCAGATGGAGTTGGCAGAGGTGGAGCTTAAGAAATGTCCTTTCTCTCACTCTTTTCCCATGACTCCTATGCCAGATCCTGAATTCGCTGTGTGATTTCTTCCTGCATGAGCATGTTATTGGCTGCATTTTTTACTTTTGCCAAGGTCACACTAATAATGTGTATGTTGTGATTTATAAATAGCACAGTGACCTGCATTTGAGCCTCTCCTCTAGCATCCATCCATGCATCCAAGCACACCATGTTGGCCTCAAAGGATTATGCTTTCTCCAGTACAGAGAACCAATGTTTTCTGTGTTCACCAGGGCAGGCTGCGGTCATGCCCCTGTTCAGGCAGGAGCAGCAGATCTTAATTTAGGCAGAGACACAGCTGCTGTTCTTTGTTCTTCTATCTGAAGCTTCAGAGCTCCCTCCATGAGGGAAATGTATGCCCTCTCAGTAGGATAAAATAAACTTTCCTCCTAAAAGGATCATTCTCTTAAAGTGGCTCTGTTATTAGTAATAACATTACTTAAGAGGGTAGGGGACTTCCAGCAGTTTCCCCCTGCCTAGATTCTGCCCCTGGCAGTGTCAAAGCTATCCTTACACTGGATTATATTCCTAAAGTGCCTTCAATGACTGGAAGCCTAGTCAGACTTTAGGCCTTCTACCCTCAGTGTCAGAATAAGACACTGCCACTCTGCAGGTACGCAGTGGGTTCCTTCAGACAAAAACATCAAATTATGTTGAATGCAGGAGCTTTTTAAAATCTCAGTGGCGTGCACTGCTACATCACATGACCTTGGTATTGATTATAAATAGGTGTGATTTCACACGTTCAGACACCAGGAGTGCCTGAAGTGCTTCCCCCTAGCATCAGCTCCTAATGCAATGTCTCGTTCCCTTTGTCAAGGAACTGGGCTACATACAAGACAAACTCCCTTTTTTTTAGGGACAAGAAGACAAAATAAATGAGTTTGTGTGATTATAATAAATCACAATAATGAAATGATTTAAAATAAGTCATTTAATTTCATTTTGAAATCAAAGAAACTTTGAAAGTCAAAGCACATTTGGGCTGGATTGGTTTTGTCATTATGTGGACTACAACTAGTATTTCCTCTAAGTGCCACTAAAATAAAATAAATAAAAAAACAGAG
The DNA here is from genome assembly GCA_036877625.1 of Ambastaia sidthimunki. Taxonomy (NCBI): domain Eukaryota; kingdom Metazoa; phylum Chordata; class Actinopteri; order Cypriniformes; family Botiidae; genus Ambastaia; species Ambastaia sidthimunki. The sequence goes on from JAZGTK010008293.1 coordinate 16,508, forward strand.
TAGAAGTAGAAGAAGTGCTGAGCTCTTACTGGTCTGTAGTGTGTTAGCGAGATCTGTCTGGTTAATCTTCCTCAAGATGTGTAGTGTGATCTTTAGAAACCCCTCTCTGACTCTGCTCCAACCTTCATCATCATCTTCCTCACTCTTAGTGGATGCTGGGTAATCTGGCCTGAGTATTCTCATGTACCGGTTGAGCTCATTCTTAATTAATGAAGTGATTTTTTGCTGAAGCTCCTGAAAACAGTGAATATTCAACCAATAAACCTATATTCATTCACATTTATGTCATTTGTGCATTCACATTATGTTACCTTTTATCCAAATTGACCATTCTATGTCCTATGCATTTGAACATTGTATGTTCCCTGGGTATCAAATCATGACCTTGGCTTTGGTAGTGTCAAACTAAAAGCTACAGAAACATTATATTTGAAAATTTAAAAAAGAAAAGAAGAAGTTCTGTGTAAAAGAGTCAGAAATCACAAATTACATTTTTGGTCTTTTCTGCATTTTTGCTTTTACCTTTAAACCATTCATAAGCTTTGATTTTACATATAATATGATCAAAGTCAAGCTGACATGATAAATTTTGCACAAACCTGTGATGTTCGGGCCTATTAGAGTTGGATATTTAAGTGTGGACGCTATTTCAGACAATGTGTGAAAAGTTTTATTGTCCTATAAATTGCTCAGTTTAAATTGCTTTTAAATGAAAGCTTGCGAGCTATGCATAGGTTTAGGGGGGGACGCTAGGTACTAGTCCCAATCAATATTTTAATATGACAAAATTGTCCCCACCAATATTTTAGCCAGCAGTACAAGAAACGCCGTCATTTGATTGGCTTGAGGGGGGGTGGGGGGGTGGGGGGGGGCGGTGTTATCTGACACGCTACACGCACGGGAGAGTGTCAAAGCATAGGCAGACAAGCGAGTGGGTGTGTCGGCGACAATGGTAAGTTATCAGGGCTGTCTGCCAATACATACCCCATAAAAGGCTGGACATTTTAATATTCCCTTTGCCCTTCAGCATGTACATGTTTGCCCCTTTTTGTGCTTTGTACATCAGCTATGCCACCCTAGAAGAAATGGGTGTCCCCCCCAAAGCTGAGACCAAACCTACGCCCTTGCACACCTGTATAAAAAGTAACCCAATACCAGAGATGAGTCATGTTCTGCTTAATACTGCTCACACATACCTACACCCACCTCAAAAATTAAGTTCAGCTGCACCATTCCAGCATCAGAATCCGAGTCATCCTGTTTTTTACTGTTAAAACATTGTGTTCAGTAAATAAGTAAATTCATTAATTACATTTCTGTTCCAAAACTTAGTGTGCTGCCTATAAACTAAATAGGCAGCTGCCTAAAATGATTGTATGCAAGTTTCCTTAAAAAACGAGACACTTAGTCATGGTGTTGATGGTGTAGGAGTGCTTGAATCATGTGTGACAATTTTTAGACATATATGTTGTCTTTGTGCGACTTTGTGTGTAATTATTAACTATATTCAAACATTAGACAATACTGAATGGAATGTTGAGTATTTTTAAAAACGATTTTTGAAAAACACTTCTTTTCAGTTGGCTTGTCACAATGCATTCGGAAATTTTTTCTACGAAGGATACATTTTTGTAAAGCAGATTTGAAACAAATGTAAATGTATTGTAAAAAGCGCGTTTACAAATAAATGTGAATTGAAATGTGAATACATGCAATGTTGCTTTAAAATCAAAAAGTAGCATAATTAAGCTGCCTAACTTTTGGAACAGGCTTTGTATAACAACAAGCATTGAATAAATGTTATAAACTTATGAGATAAAGCAATTAGCAAAAATGTATAAATATAAAAATAATGAGACCTTGCCTTATATCAGCAGAAGATCTGAAGTTTACTGGTTTTTCTATTGATTCAACACTTTTGATGGACA
>JAZGTK010008294.1:0-18435 GCA_036877625.1 Ambastaia sidthimunki
TTATTTATTAACCCTGTAACGTATGATGATCTTCCATTGGAATCTCGTTCGTCTGAAATGCTGTTGAGACTATCGGATTACTGACGTTACAGTTTCCTGTCTGAATATCTGTAATTTATGTGCCTGAAGTGACTTGAGGGTTTCTTTTTGCTTTCAGGTGTCGACTGACCTCAGAACAGGTGAGTTCAGATGTTTGCAACCTTAAATGCAGTTTCCAGCTGGTCCTTTAGTGATGTAACTTGCACATGTCTTACGCCTTGTCAACACCAGAACCTGAAAAGGTGAACCCACTGGTGTTGCCTGTGCAATAAGGGGATGACTTGTTGGGGTTACCAACGGTCTGAAGAGGACTAGTTTAGTGTAAATAAAGGTACTTCATCACCCCAATCGGTCCCTAATTTTTTTCTTTTCTTGGAACCTTCCAGGTCTGTAGGTGAAAACGGGTTCCAGGAAGTGCTTTGAGCCCCTTTGAGAAAGGTAAGCTTTGCTTTATAAGGTTTAGATACTCTAATTTAAACTAGTGGATGATGATTTCGGTTACCGCCCCAGTCTGATTAATGTGACTGATTGGTATCTTTCTGATCTTAAGTAACCACCATTTCATTTTGCTTGATGTTAGTTTAAGCTTTAACATTGTTCTTTCCTTTTCCAGATGCTGCCACGGTTTCAATGCTGCTGTTTCTGATCTGAAGGTTTGTACAGCATCATCTCAACACCTTTTTACTTTACTAAATGATGAGTTTGTGTATACCGCCCCAGTCTGATGTTTCATGACTGACTGGTATCTTCCTGATACATGTGGTCTTTAAAACAGAGCCTAAACATAATGTACTAGTACTAACTCCTCCTGTGTTTTCAGGGGTAAAGCTGATCAGGTCCTCGGGTTGTGGCTGGCGTTTCTGCACATCTCGTGTATCTAGAGTTGATGTCTCAATATTTGTAATTGGATACATTTTATTTTCTGTAAATGCTTGAACATGTAAAACTGCTCTTGCTGACACGGTGAATGATTTGTCTTGTTTGTTATTTGCATGTTAAATGACCAAGTGATATACAAATAAAATGACTTCATAAAGATATTGTATTATGCTGTGAGTCTGTTACAAGTGCACAAGCAATGTTTGACTTGAGCAAAAACTTGACAAGTTGCTATTAAGTATACAAAGCATTTCCCTTTGTTAATGTTTCTAGTATAACTGGGTTGTGACATCTAACTGTTCACTATTGGTAAATTTGTAAGTTACTGTTTTGGATCATTTAACTTGTTCCCCTGTGCACCACTTACATAGCCACAAAATGTGCAGCCAAATTTTTTTTTAGGTCATAATGTTACAAATTGCATTCGGTTTGGCTGCATGAATAAAACTTATTTTGGAGATGGTTTTGGTAAATAAAATGACGTAAATAAAAAAAAATGGTCACTAAGATTAACAGGATTTAAAGCAAATGTTGCTGTTAAAAGGTTCAGACACTTCTCCAGAATGATGTCAACATGGTTAGATTTACTGGAGATGGCCTGGCATTTTTCAAACCATTCGACCAAAACAAGTGCTGACAGCATTTTCAGGTTTAATGAAACTATCCAGATGCATTTATCAATCAGACAGTGGTTCTTGTTGACAGGTGATTTTTATTTGTTCTGGTCTATTTCGTTTCAGCTGAACACAACAATGGTGCAAAAAAACTACACATACAATCAAAACCTTCAAAGCAGCTTTCTTTTGGACTCGGGAACCGCACAAAACCTTTAGTTGTACATCAACAATGACAACCCATCAGAAACAATCTTTGAGATCCAGGATTCTTCTGTACTGTCCAGTTGAGATGTTCAGTCCATCAGTCAGCAGTGAAGATCCGAGCTGCTATATCATCAAGTAGCCAGTCCACCCCTGTCAGCAGGTTCTCACCGGTCACTGCACTGCAGCCCACGATACACCAGTGATGAGTCTTAATGTCATCCAGAGCTAAAACCTGAGGATTAAAAATATAAACATCATGTTACTCACAGTTATGACCTGACATTAGGATAGACAGATAATTTAATACTGCTCAACCTGCCTCTCGTATGCCATCTTTTGATAAAGCGCCAGGCAGGTCCTGTTTGTTAGCAAAAACTAGTAGAGTAGCTCCTGCTAATCGCTGTTTAGGAGAAAACAAGTTAACTTAAATCATACACTTCATGGTGACATGCTTTGAATAATAATGAAACAATAGAGTATATATAGAGTGACTTCCTCTCTCCCAGAAAGTCTGTGCTCATTGCTGGGTAAATGTATAGCCAATCCTGCGTGAAACACCGGCAGTCTCACCTCCTCCAGTAATAAAACACTCAGCTCCTTCCTGCAGTCCTCCAGTCTCAGTCTGTCAGCACTGTCCACCACCCACACCAGCCCATCTGTGCTCTCAAAATAATTCCTCCAGTACGACCGCAAGGACTTCTGACCTCCCACATCCCAGATATTCAGATTAAACCTGCAACAAACAATATGAGAAGAACGAGTAACTAACTAACAGGTAACTGACTAACTGTAATTCCAGTTTTTAACTTACCCTCTGTGCTCCAGTGTCTTTATGTTGAAGCCCAGGGTTGGAGAGATAGTGCTGACATCTTCACCATTAAACTTTTTCAGAATGGTTGTTTTTCCAGCATTATCAAGACCACTGAAAAACACACGTTAAGTTTCCAACGCAAATGATGAAGATGTTTTTATATTTGATTAAACTTTATTGTCATCACAGAGCTAATGCAATGCAGTTAGCATCTATCCAGAAATGAAAGTATATAGTGATTTATATATACAGATAAGTGCAGCACTACGGCAGCATAGATAAATAAACACTGACGAGGGATAACAACTGTTTCACATGCTCAAATTTACTATCTGTAAATATTAAACAGCATCTGTGATATTGTAACTCATTCTTCATAAAAGATACAGCATCAGCAATCGCATTTCGCGCTCCTTGTGCTTCATCTTCTTCAAGATCGTAAGCAAACCCATCGTGAACTTTAAAATATTAAACACAAGCTATTTTAGACCCAAAATGACACATGAACTATTAAAACATCCGAAATAATTTTCTCATGAACAACACGCGCCGCTACGCAGTCATTCTGAAAACACGGAAGCGTTTCGTTGACATGACGCAACATACTGCTGTGTGATTGGTTAGAAATTACGCACGTGGAACGGTAGACCAATGTGATTGGTTGAAACGTCCATCATTCAAACATTACTGTTTCCCATTGGCAAGAGAAAACCGCGGCAAGGGCGTGTCTGCATTTTTGATTGGTGAATAAGCTGTCAATCAAACTGTTAAGGCACCACCCTTGCGTTTAGAACAGCTGATGGCAGCGCCACCTTGTGCGCATTTAACCCATGAGACCGTGACACGAAACCACTATAAACAACAAGGTAAACCAAATTTAAGGATTTCATCTCATTTGTTTAAGTAGGATTATCACTAAAATCACGTACATGTGGCATTTTACATGACACATACAATAAACGAGCCACAATTACAGACAAAAGCGACCATAATAACTTTAGTACAGAGAAGCAATGATGAAATACACCAAATGAAGGAACAGGGCTTCAAATTAAATTAAATTGCTTGTCATTTTATTTTCAGGTTTCTGTTTAGCTCATTTGGCAAACGTTTTGTGTTTGCAGCCCGTTGAGCTATATTCAGCTGTTTTTATAAGACAGAGAGCCAACCAAAACAAACACATGGTTTTTAAATACATTTCAAGTTCTGCAGAAAAGTGGATCTGTGTGAGGGGGACTAGGACCCCTGCCTTTGAATGGGTCTTTTTTTATTTATTTTTAATCTTATTTGTATATCTTTAAATTGATGTCTTCATTTGTAAGTGACTTTGTGAGTCCATTTATTTACGTGATATCTGACCTATTTTGTATATCTGAAAGTCAGATTTAACACAATGTTATCAGCACAATGTTATCAGCAGTTAACAGTCACGTTTACTAAGTATAAAGCAACAGAGAATTTACTGTAGTTTATTGTAAGTTATGAGAACGTTTTGTGTTTGCATGTAAATAGGTTTTTACCAGATAAATTTACAGAAAATAGTTTTAATGTCCAGAGGATTTCAGGGAACAACCAACTGATAGCAGTGTCTCCTAATTACACAAACTACTGTTGGAACTTTAGGAATAAACTAGTTAACCACAACCAAGTAACCAAGCTGCTAACTGCAGAAGTTCAGGAGCCACTACCTTCACATGCATCCTGTCAGCAGTACATTAAAGAAAACCAGGAAATGAGATAGTATCAGTACAGCACACAGTTCCTGTCAAACCCTAAAACAGAGATGCTTTTTGTGGAATTACAAGGATTCAATGACCCACATAACTATTTCAGGTTGTAAGAACGTTTCCCAAATGTTTCTATTAATCCAACTTCAAGTAACAAAATTTAATTTCGAAAGTTCTGGGAATGTTCAAAACGTCCAGTTTGCTATATGTTTTATTAATGTTATTGCTTGGTTAATGGAAAATTATTCAAACATTTTGTTAATTCTGTAACGTTTTGAAAATGTTCCACTAAAAATTTAAGAATAACATTTTTGGGAAAGGATATATACCGTTAAAAATTCCCACTACGTTACTGCAAGAACGTTTTAATATATGTATAACGTTAAAAAGGAAAACTTCTCTGTTTGCTGAGGAAGCAGATGTGTCTTCGTGCGCGTTGCAGTCGGTAACAGGAATCCCCGGTGTTTTCGGTAATCGTGACGTCAGCAGTGTGAATACTGGCTGCGGGAAGCGGGTGACCATCCGGCTCCGCTAACCGGGCCATTTAAAATAACCCGAAACCGAAAACTTAATCGACTCCTTCATTGCGTCACCAGTGAAAGAGTTACTGGCTCATTTAAACGCCTCCTGAGCACCTAAAAAGCTTAAATCATGACCAGTCGCTTCAGTTTTTAGACAGCTGTTAACACGTTCACGTTGCCCGGTTCCGTTCCGACACTTTTATCTAAAAAACACATTTTTGCGATCACAGCCGATTTATTCCTGGAGCGACAAAACTGTGGAGAAAGCGCGTCCGTTTATGTAGAAATGCCTGTTGCCTTCATGGACAACTTTGACCGAGGAAGTCCGAGTGATTCTCAAAGCCCTCAGGACTGGGTAGGAGTTTATTTATAAATGATTTAATGTAATAAATCCTGTTATATGTGTTATTATTTATTCTGTGTGTGTGATCTGTTGGTGCGTCCGCAAAGCGCGCAGCGCAATCCGGTGAGCGCAAACATCAGCGCAAAGACAGGAACAGAGACGCGGCTCGAAAGAGTCGCAAAAAACAGACGGAGAAAGCAGATGTACTGCACGAGGTCAGTCTCATGTTGTGAAACACTTTCTGTATCTCCTTTGTGACTGTTTTAACCTCCATGAACGCATCAGTCACACAGACACACACATGGGTAACCAAGGTTTTCTTTGTTTACGTTAGGTAACTACATTTAACTAACAATGAACGATACGTGTACAGCATTTAACACATTTACATTTATGCATTTGACATAAATCTATTTATTCAATGCGACTTATAATGCATTTAAGCTGTACATTTGAGAGAATCAAACCCACAACCATTGTGCTGCTAATGCAATACGAACTGCGCCGCAGCAACACCACATGAATGAACACATACTATATATATATATATATATATATATATATCATCAGTGTGTGCATTTGCACAGCATAGCACTGTTCTCATCATAAACATGTTATTGTAGCAGTTGTCATTCACATAACCTTTGCTTTTATAAAGACTTGGGATTATATTGTATCATTCTGCGGTGAGTGATGTCAGGTTGTGTCACCGGTGGTTCAGTGTAGCTTCTCTGTGCTGTGGTGGATAGTTTTGGTGTGTGTTTGTTATTTGGTGGTCTAAATATGATGTAAATTAGCGTTTTTGTTGCACAACTCTTTTGGCAAGAATTTCTGGGAAATATGAAGGAGTGGGACAGTTCACAGTTACTGGTCAAAGTTGACAGATGAAATTAAAACGTTTAAAGTTAAATTGTAATGTTTTGACACTTTTTTTAAGGGAATTGGTCATTTATATTTGGATGATATACATTAATAATATTTATTTCAGTTTTTATATACCTAAATCTAAATTAAAACTTATATGAATGAGTTGGTTGTAATACACCCACAGCCCTCATCCATTCCTTTCACTTTCTGTTTCTCTCTTATGCTGTACAAATGTCGGACTTTCCCCACGGTATTCAACAATCTCACTCTCAAAACATGAGGGACTCGTTTGTTTTTATTTTTTATTTGTTAGCTTTTTGTGTGTGTATTTCTACGGTTAATTTTTGCTGCCAGGAATGTTTATCTCAGAGGTCCAACTTCCCTCAGCTATTCTCAAACTACTCTTACGTTACTATTTAAAGTTGTCTGTGACTTTGTAACTTTCATTTTATTTCAAGGGCATTTCACAACGCTAACCTCTGTTTTTTATCACAGGAACTCCAAACTCTTGAGCGGTCCAATGCCGCGTATGTGAAGGAAATCGCTGACCTCAGGAAAGAGATTCAGATGTATAGCAATGCTCTGGAGCAACATGAACCTCATTGCACTAAACTCTGTCCGTGTGGACCATCAGTACCCATTACTGTACAGGGAGGTCCATCTTCAGCTGCACCCTCTTCCTCAGACTTCACCTTTGACCCTGACCCTATCCCCTTGCTGGATCTTGGATTCTTGTCAAGCCCTCCACATAATTCGGTGGACCCCTCTCTTACAGATCTCCTTGACAGCAGTGACTGGTCTCACTGGGACTCTCTGAATTGTGATGAGTATCTTCAGCAACTTTAAAAAACACAACAAAGGGCAGTTGTACTAGTTGGAGAGTTTGACTTGTAACCAGAAGGTTACCGACTTAATTTCAAATGCTGGCAGGTAACAACTGAGGTGCCCTTGAGAAGGACATCTTACCACCAATTGCTTCTCATTGCTGCCCAGTGTGTGTGTGTGTTAACTACTCCAGTGTGTGTTTGCTAACCAGATGGGTTAACTTCTGAGTATGGGTCATCATAATTCGGTTTAGACATCACTTCACTTAATTTTGTACAAACATTGTTATTTGGGGACATTCTTTACACACTACAACATACATCACAGCTGAGAGTCTTTAAGTGTGTTCAGACAGAAATGGTGCTAAAAGTGTCCCTTATGTTGTAATTTATTTCAGATATATTTACACATAAAAGTATTTAATTTACTTGTAGCTACAAGCCATTATATTTAATGTACATCTGTAATGTTAAGACCATGGCCAGATGTTGGTCAGCTTTGTTTTTTATTCATTTTGATTTGTATTTTGAGAATGATCATATTATATAAATTATATTTTAATATTTTCTCGTGTTTTTATGGGAATATCACCACGTGTCCTGATCTATTTTCTCATAACAGTTAGGGACGCTCTCTCGATATCCAAAAACGCCCATAACACCCGGTTTAATGGTCTTTAGGTGGGTCAGCAACACGTTATCAAGAAAACAAAACAAACAAACACACAATACGCGGCGACGGATCGTGCACAGATCCGTCAATAATGAACGAATGAAGCAAGAACAATAGCCGACCTGACGGTCCCAAAACACAGAGACCAACAGAGACCGGATGGAGGGATGAGACGAGGAGAAACCGCTGTCTGATAAAGACACGGATGAAATAAACACATATATACAGTTATACTAATAGATCGGCGGGATACGGGCGTAACATCGCGATGCCTCGCAGCGGGTCGCGCATATATGCGAGTAAATAAATAAATAAGAGCCGTAGCGACAGCGTCATCCGCAGTGTGTAGCATCCGCATCCACCTGCACCACCTGCACACAACGACCCACACCGACCGCTGGGAATAAAGAAACGGGGAAAAGACGGATCGCAGACGCGCCTGCGACTCGCAAACGATCTGCGGTTTCTAGTCTTTGAGAAAGACGAGGAAGGAGGTTTCGGTGCTGCAGCGGCCGCCGTGATGCTCCACACATGCGGGCACGTTTGAAGCAGTTCATCCCCGCCCTGTGTGGACCGAACCCGTCCGACTGTACGACACCGGGATTATAGGGGGACGCTGGGAGGTTGTGATTTAACCGGTAATATGCAGATAACCTTTCGTTATTAATGATGCGTTTGTAGGAGCTTTATGACAGGCATTTATTTGTTTGTTTGGTTCCGGTAGGGAATGATCGGATCAGGATGGTTGGATAGCAGAAAGATTATTACACCCGAGTTTTAACACGGTACCGATTTACGCCTTTAATCTATAAATATTTAAATAAAGACCCAATTTAGGCCGATGACTTTCTGATGACGACAGAACAACAGAAATGTTTCTATAGTAAAATCACCCCAGTTTCTCTTTATTAACATTAATAATTATACATTTACCCCCGTGATTGTTCCGATCTGGTTTTGTTGGGTTAAATGTGACACGATTGAACACACGGTGTCTTTACCAGTCCTCTATCTCTATTCTGACCAGGTTAGATAACCCATGTGTTCAGCCTATCCGAGCTCTATCTGACTTTTTAATGCAAGATAAACCATTTGACTTGGTAACAAGGTTATAAGACTGAGGTTACAAGAGCTTGTCCTCGCCATTGGCTTCCTGCTTTGAACAATCCTCGTTCAAGAACCACATCTGCAGCGATGGAGACCCCTACGAAGCTGCCTCCATCCAGCCCCTCATCACCGACCACGGGCTTCTCCGTACCGAGCGCGGAGAAGGTGGACGGCTTCCCCCGCCGCTCCATGCGCCGTGCCCGGCAGCGACGGTCCCACAGTTCCTCACAGTTCCGCTATCAGAGTTCCCAGGTGGAGCTGACGAAGCTGCCCTTGCTTATAGGTACGTTTCACTAACTGGGATGCAACACAGTCAGTTTTGTCATTAAGGTTGTTCACAGAATAAAACATCAATATGTAGTTTTTGGGTTATCACACCGTTTTGAATAGTTACCCAGGTAACAATTTTAGGTTGTGAGAATGTTTCCCTAACATTTCCATTAGTGAAAGTTCTAGGAACATTAAAAACGTCCAGTTTCTTGTATTAACCTTATTGCTTGGTTACTAGAACGTTGTTCAAACATTTTTTAAATTCTGTAACGTCTTTAAAATGTTCCACTAACTTCTTAAGAATAACATTTTTAATACAGGATATATAAAATAAAAAAACTTCTACTATGTTACTGCAAGAATGTTTTCGATAACCTTTGAAAGAACTTAAAGAGAACATCAACCAATGTTCTGGGAATGTTCCCTGTTAACAGGGTATGAACACTTCTGCTTTTTGAGAATCATCAGAAGATTTAATGGTATATTGATGAACCTTCATCCATAAAGAGCTGAATCTCAACTCAGCATCTTTCCTTTTAATGGTTCATAATCTAAAGATGTGTTCAGTGTGAGTGGGCTGATCAGAGCCATGGCCAAGTTTATCAGTATTTGCTTGATTGTTTTGGTCCAGAACATTTTCATTGATTAATCAGGAAACCATAACAGTTTAATGTCAATGAACTCAGCATAACCATCCCAGCTAACAAGGAACGTTCTCAGAACATTGAATAGCATTCTCTAAAAGTTCTCTCAAAGTTATCAAAAAACATTCTTGCAGTAACGGTAGTCAAAGTTTTTTAAATGTTATGTCATATATATCAAAAATGTTATTCTTATATTGTTAGTGGAACATTTTACAAACATTACAGGATTAAAAATGTTTAAACAACATTTTTATAACCAAGCAAAAATGTCAATACAATGTCTAAAAACTGTATGTTTTGAACGTTTATAGAACTTTCAAAATTACATTTCTAATGTTTTTGTTACTTAATGTGAAAACGTTGTGGAAACATTCTTACAACTAAAATTGCTATCACAATAACAAAGCCTCTACCGTGATTGACAAGATGCAGAGAATGTTGATGAATGAAGTCTTAAATAAGTCGTTTGAGATACACATGATCTGTTACGGTTATTTTGGAATAAGAAACAGACATGTTGCGTTTTCTTGCCGCAGTTTTTCGCATCTGTGTGGCGTTCGGTTTCATTCACGACTTCATGATTCACATTCCAGCAAGATATGAGTCATTTGCTGTCATACGCGAATCATCGAGTGACATTTCCAGTGAAGCAGGATTCAGTGGTACCAGCTCTGTATGAGCCGCTCCAGCTGAGGGTGTGAGCCGGGGTGGGGGGGTCACAGGGGGTCCAGACTGAACCTCTGCATCCAGCTGACCTGTTTTCACTCATTCACATGACTGAACAGACACAAATCTCCAGTGTTAAAGGTAGAATAGGCAGTTTTGTAGAGGCTAGCAATAGCAAGCTGGCTTTTAAAGTGTAAGATCCCACCCTTTCTTCAGAGTGATCTCCAGAGCCACACCCCCTCTAATAGTCCTTCAGCAGAAGATAATAAATGTATAAATATATTTTGACCACTTTACTTAGGGATTGTTATCAGGATGTGAAGAGACTTTTAATCAGCGTAACAAAAAAGTCTTATTTACTTTCACTAAACTTATTTCCAGTTCTGTCACTGTAGGTTAATTTAGTTGTGGTTTTATTTCTGAATAACTGTATGAAGGCACGGATCAGTTCTGGTCCAGTTCTGTGGGCTGTTTTAATACAAAAAATATCTTTGCTGGTACTTAAAAAAAGCTCTTGAATTGATTGAGTTCCTGCAGGATAATGATTGTAAAGGAGGAGTGCTCTTAATTTACAGATTTTCCTTTAAACATATTTGGTTTTTAAAAACCTGATCTCATGTAAAAACGGAACTGTTTATTAAGTTGGCGATTTCTCATAAACTTATACGATGTATGACGTACAGAAACCTACGTTTTTCTTTGAACCCGGCCTTTACTGGGGTGAAAGCAGGTTGTTAACATCATTCGAAACGATTTGAATTAAAACCAACAGCATAAACGTTACATAAACCCTTCAGCTTGTCAAAAAGAATGAAAGATGACGCTTTCAAATATATGAACAAATGTTTGATTCACAAATCTTGGAATGTGATCGTCATGAGCAAAGCAGACGTGTACAATCGGCCCGTGTTTTCATTCTGCTGTCTTTTATGTGTGTCAGTGCAGAATTACAGGGTTTGCTATGCAGACCAGCCACTTACATAAGCTCTATGACTGGAACAGCATGTTTCGATGTGACATATATAATAGCGTTTAAACAAGATTAGCTTAGCGGAGGACAGCAGACATCACCTGACATAGTGCCTCTGACTGCCTGTGAATTCACGTTCACGAGCTGTTTGTGTGTGTGTGTGAGCGAGAGCAGGTGAAGAACAGACAACAGCTGACACACTCCATCAATCCACAACATGACCTGAATCTTTAATCGCTTGACCAGTGGAAATATATCAACATTTCAGCTGCCACGGTTGATATCGCTCGTAATAGCTGTTACAAAAAAAAGATTTTCAGTGTGTTAATGGCGTGCAAGATACACAGTGTTGCTGTTTTACGAGTCTGAGATTTTATATGAAATCATACAATTTGATTCGTACAAAACCGTATGAATTTTAGTAAAAGCAAACATAAACTATCACCCCTAAATCTAAACATTACTGGGCCAAAAGCCTAATTCATATGAATTTGTACGAGGTCATGTGTTTGTTTTTGCATATTTTGCCATGAAATCGCTAAAAGACTTGCGCTGAGATTGTGTTATTCCTGCCACCTCAGCAGTCACTTCATTTCTAGTCCTCATGAGTTTGTGTGTCTGTGTAAAAAACTGTTTTGCTGGAGGGAGAGTTTTCCACGTGGACAATGAGCCGCTCAGATCTCTGTGACTCTGATTTCTGCTGCTTCAATAACAAATTCAAAACATTCTAGCACGTGTGCAATTTTAATAATATGAAAATATTTCTGTTGGGTAAGATGTGTGTGTGTATGCAAATGAATTGTGCTCATGGTTAGTTATGACAGCGTGTTGAATGTTAATGAATAGCGTGTTGGTGTCTACAAAGTGCAGATTGTAAGATTTTGAACTATTACTTCAGGATGAAAATCCATCTATTTCTGTTTAAGAAATGGAGTCTCAAGATGTAGCTGTATGTATCTGCTTATTTCTAAAGGGTCCAGCTGGTCAGGGCTGGTGTAAGGTTACCGTACAGAAGGGCTGCTCTCTCTCCAGCCTCCTGCGATCAATAAAGAGGGAGAAAGTAAAAGAGAGTGAGTGATTATTGAGACAGAGAGAGGAGGAGAAAAACAAGCATTAAAGATAGAGAGAGTGAAGTAGATAAGCATGTAAAACAGTAAGTGGAAGCTCATTGGTCAACTGTTGAGTGCTGTACACAGACGGGGAATTAAAGCGACAATTCACACAAAAATGCCCGAAGATTTTTCCATCATTCACTGACTTTCATTTCATTCCGAAACTGTGTTGCTGCTTTTTTTGTGGGACACAAGTCTTGTCTTGGATTCATTACGATTGTCCTTAATAACACATTTATATTTATGCATTTGACATCAAATCACAGTGTATTTATTCTATACATTTAAACAGTATGTGTGTTCGCTAAGAATCGAACCCACAACCTTTGTGTTGCTAACAGAAGGTTCTACAACTGAGCTACCAGAACACTACAGAGCTTTGATTTTACTGATATTAAAAACAATATCTAATAACAAATATTCATCAGTTTTAGAACTTCTGACTTTAAGCTCAGTTTTAGTGATATAGACTAATTTTTTTATGCCATAATGTCTTTTTTTAGCACAACTGTCACCATCATTAAGAAAACTGTGAGATCTTTCATGATACTGGAAATGCCAAATTTCAGCTTTTAGTTCTTGTTTTGCTGTTACTTTCTCCGATTAGCATCATGGTGTCCGTGAAACTCAGATTTAATGTAAAAATTATTTCACATCCTCAGAAAGTCTCATGTCAAAACTATCTGATCCTGTTGATGTTTCTGTTTTTTCCTGCAGTTTGTTTTTACGGTTTGCCAGACGTGGTTTTGGTGGCCCGAAATTACAGGAACTCAGTCTGCCACCCAAACACAGTAGTAACGTTTAAACCAGAAAGAGTTTCCTCAATAAAAACCCTCAGCCACAGGGAAGACCTACAGAAAGAGAGAGAGAGAGAGAGAGAGAGAGAGAGGTGACATCATCTCTTCTGCTCCCTCTTCACTGTTTTCCCTCGTGTTCATGTCACACTGTTGTTTATTGGCTGGTCTATATTTAGCACCTTTACGACACAGCAGTGTGTTCAATACAGCGATGTCATGTCTAACCAGAGAAATATCCATCATGTAACGCATCATAACAAAATGAGCCGTTCAGACAGGAAATAATTGCTAATTCTTCACATAATTTTTGGGCAGACATGTTATTATGTCTTTGGAAAGTTTGTAGTTTTCCAGGTAAAATTCCATGTAAACGTATAAATGATAATTTCCTGTAGTTTCCTCTCTACACACACACACACACACACACACACACACACACTACATATGACACTCATTTCGTCACATCTCTCTTTATCTTTCAGCAGGAATTTTTTTCCTGTTTGTTTTTTTTCCTAACATGTCTCTCTCTCTCTCTCTTTTGACCTTACCTGTCTCACTCCACCCCTCTTGATTGACTCTATCTGAGACGGACTGTGAAGGTTAAGACGAATCCATTTTTAATGAGCAGTAATTGTGTGACGTGACATGCTGGGAAAGATTTCAGCTGAAGGAACAGTGTGGTGTGTAAGTTGTGGGAGTGTTTGGATGAACAGAGCGGATTGTCGTGGTTTTTATGGCTGGAGAAACTCCACAGGGAGGCCAAGACAGCGCAGGGTTGCAGATAGCAGCCGCTAATCGTGTTAGCACCAGACACCTCCGCTTGTTTCTCATTAGCATCTCATCCATCCACCAAAAAACCCACATGAACAAACTCACTGTGTGTTACTCCAAAATTATTTGGGTATTTATTTGACTGTTTATGAAAACATTAAGATACATTTGTATTCTCTCTAACGTTTCTATTAAGTATTAAAACATTAAAAATGTTGTTTTGAATGTTCTAGGAATGTTTAGACATTGTTTTAACGGTATTGGTTGGTTGTAACATTAATTAGTGACATTCTTTAAAACTGTAACATGTTTTAAAACATTCCACAAACAATTTAAGAATAGCAATTTGTTCTAACATTTGATACCGTTTTGATCCAACATTCGAAAAACATTAGCTAATAAACATTATTCTTGAATTGTGATTGGAATGTTTTAAAAATGTTACAGAATTTAGAACAGTTTGCTTGTAACGAAACAATAATGTTGATACAACATTTTCACGTTTTGAATATTCCTGGAACCTTCAAAATAACATTTATAACGTTTTTGTTACGTAATGGAAACGTTAGGAAAGCAGCTGAAGCTCCAGCAGGTTTGATCTCATGAGTCTGTCTGCTCTCATCTCAGACGCTCCGGTGGTGGAACTTCATGACTTGTTCTGCAAGAAGCTTCAACAGTGTTGTGTGCTGTTTGACTTTCTGGACTGTGTGGCCGACCTGAAGGGAAAGGAGATCAAACGCGGAGCTCTGAATGAGCTGGTGGAGAGCGTGGCCACCAGCCGCGGAGTCCTCATCGAGCCCTTGTATCCAGAGGCCATCAAGATGGTGAGATAATGTTGACACATACAGTAAAGCGTGAGCGATTCTGAGCAGTGAAGCAAAATGAGTCACACTTTAAAAATAAAAACACATTAAAAACCTGTAAAATTATGTGTGAATTGATAAAAATGAATAAGCTACACTTCCAGAGGACAATCGAGAGGAGAGCTGACATGAAGAAAAGATTTAGAGAGGTTTATCACCTCTCGTTAAACATACAATTAAAGGTGATTTTAGATGTTTACCTGGTGTTTGGAGTATTGAATCACTAGATGAGAGTTTAATGAACTCACTTAATTGACATTTGTCACTTGTTTTGCCTGTAGCTTGTGATTAGCCCGTGTGCGTTCCAGCTCATTTTGACCAGCACGGGTCACAGTTTAACATGACACAGACAGCATTCATTGATTTATTGATTTATGAAGTGTTTTATTGTGATGTGATGTAAGGAGGCAGTGGCCTGATTTCCACCCGACTCTCATTCACTGTTTTTCTGTAGATCTCAGTGAACATTTTCAGAACTCTTCCACCCAGTGAGAACCCTGAGTTTGACCCAGAAGAGGATGAACCGCCTCTGGAGGCGTCCTGGCCACACTTACAGGTATGTGCACATTTGACATTTATATCCCCTCAAACACACAATAACACAATACACTCACACAATAGCTTGTATCTCAGTTCAGATCTAATTTCCTCTCTTTCTCCTTTAATCTAGTTGGTGTACGAGTTCTTTTTACGCTTTCTGGAGAGTCCAGACTTCCAGCCTCCTCTTGCCAAGCGCTATGTGGACCAGAAGTTTGTTCTACAGGTACAGAGATTGTGTGCAAAAGAGGTTCTTCATACCTGGAGAAACCCAGCTAACCAGCAGCATTCTCAGAATATTGACTGACGTTCTCTAAAAGTTCTCTTAAAATGAACAGAAACGTTCTTGCAGTAATGTCAGTGGAATTTTTTATAATGTTAGGAAAACAATACACTAATGTTACAGCAAGAATGTTTTTTGATAACATTGAGAGAACGTTTTCAGAGAACATTAGCCAACGTTCTGAGAATGAACCTTGTTAGTTGGGTAACCTTAATCCCAACAGACACTCCTGCTCTCTAAACCCTCAGATGAGAGCCTATAGCATCTCAGGATATCTGACTGTTTTCATTGTTTTTCAGCTGGTTTTAATGTGTCACACCAATGTTAAACACTCTCTGTGTTATGATTGGTGGACATATGATTGGTGCTTTTAGTAATGTGCAAAAACACTGTGTGTGCGTGTGTGTGTTGTGTGTGTGTGTTGCGTGTGTGTTGTGTGTGTGTTGTGTGTCTGTGCGTGTGTGTTGTGTGTCTGCGTGTGTGTTGTGTGACTGTGCATGTTGTGTGTCTGTGCGTGTGTGTTGTGTGTCTGCGTGTGTGTTGTGTGACTGTGCATGTTGTGTTTGTTGTGTGTGTGTGTGTTGTGTGTCTGTGTGTTGTGTGCGTGTGTTGTGTGTCTGTGTGCATGTGTCTGTGTGTGTGTTGTGTGTCTGTGCGTGTGTGTTGTGTGCGTGTGTTGTGTGTCTGTGTGCATGTGTCTGCGTGTGTGTTGTGTGTGTGTGTGTGGTTGTAGCTGCTGGAATTATTTGACAGTGAGGACCCCAGAGAGAGAGAATATTTAAAGACCATTCTGCATCGTGTCTATGGGAAACTCCTGGGCCTGAGGGCTTACATCCGCAAACAGATCAACAACATCTTCCTCAGGTCAGAGATACACACACAACACGACCACGACTGTCAGTGTGTTTTATTAATACTTCAAACATCTTCATGTATGTTTGTCTGCAGGTTCATTTATGAAACTGAGCGTTTCAATGGCGTCGCTGAACTCCTGGAGATTTTGGGAAGGTAGAAATTCATTCTCAGCTTCACAATCGAAAGAACGTCACGATTGTGTCGTGTTTGTTTTTATTCCATGATGGATCATCAAATAGATAAACTGCCTTTAGAAAAAATCATTTCAGTCACAGTTTAAAAATCTTATTTCAAATGCATTTACACAGCAAATCAATACATGTAAACAAATACATGTACAAGTCTTATAGTCAGTTGTAAAGACAGATCCCTACAATTTATTCATTGGATCCAGCGTTATGAAGTACATATATCTTATGACATTTAAACTATCATGTCAAAGCAGTAAATTATAGTGTTATACACACTTAGCAGAAGCCTCAGACATCAGATCTCGTCGCATGTGTCCGCTGTGTGTTCTGCAGTTATGTTGCATGTCTTTAGCGCGTCCGGCCGTGTATTTCACAGCCATGTTGTCAGCGA
Organism: Ambastaia sidthimunki; assembly: GCA_036877625.1. Taxonomy (NCBI): domain Eukaryota; kingdom Metazoa; phylum Chordata; class Actinopteri; order Cypriniformes; family Botiidae; genus Ambastaia; species Ambastaia sidthimunki. The sequence continues at coordinate 16,963 of JAZGTK010008294.1, forward strand.
ACGGCTGCCGCTTCGTCTATACGGTTCAATGTTGGACGTAATCAAAATGGTGCCTATTTCTGAGAGTGTTTAACAGCATAAACAAAGCAAACCTTTGACAGAGAGACAGAGGGGGAGAGAGAGAGAGGAGCAGGCGGAGGGATGAGTCAGAGTGTTGAGGATGAGGTCTAAATTCAGGTTGATGCCAGTTGTATTTATAGCGCCTCCCACCCACACATCCCTCTTATCACTACTGAGAGAGAGAATGAGGTAGAATGAGAGCGGGGGAGAGAGTGAGGTAGAGTTAGAGAGGGAGAGAGAGTGAGGTAGAGTTAGAGAGGGAAAAGATAGGTAGGATAAGAGGTAAAGTGATGTGCGGAAGGAAAAAGAAGAGAGAGATAGATGCAGAGACAGAGAGAATGGAGGAGAATGAATATGTAAAGTGAGAGAGAGGGAGCAGACAGAGAGGATGTTAGAGAGGGAGAGAGAGAGAGAGAGAGGCTGGAATGGAATTAAATAATAAGCGATGGCAGAAATAGATTGAGAACAGAGATAAAACTGAACAAATGAGAGGAAGCGTGAGCTGGAGGAAGGATGGGGGGGTTTGTGGGGGATTAGCTGATGAACAATAATGTGATGAATGAGTGTTCAGATGATCATCAAAACAACTGATACTAATCCAACTGATACTAATCCTGTTTACTCTTCCTTTCCACCTCCTACTCACTCCCCCCTCCCTCTCCTCCTCTCTCCTATCCATTCCTTCCCTCTCCTGTCCACTGCTCTCCTCCCCTCTCTCCTCTCCTTATCTCCTCTACTCCTCATCCCTCCTCCTCTATGCACTTCTCATCTGATCCACTTCTCTCCTCCTCTTTTATCCTCTCCTGTCCTCCTCACTTCTCCTCTTTTATCCTCTCCTCTCTCCTCCAGTATCATAAATGGCTTTGCTCTGCCCCTCAAATCAGAGCATAAGCAGTTCCTGGTGAGGGTCCTGATTCCCCTGCACACTGCCAAGTCTCTCTCCATTTTCCATGCGCAGGTTAGAGTCGGTTTGTTTTTAATCTGCATCCCACCGTCACACCTGCTCCACTTTTCCTGTTCATTAGTAAGTGGGATATTTAAAGCTGCAGTTGAGTTTTGCGCCCTCTATCCTTGACAGGTAACCAAAATGTGTTTATCTTTATTATACCTCATGGATTTTATGAACAGGTGAACTCGAGAATGGATTGTAATGGGATGATACACCACAAGAGGGCGCTTAATACTAACTAAAATCACATTTATGTTAAATACAACGGCCCCAAAAACTTTAAGTTATTCCTGAAGAGTCTCTTTGAAATGTTAATGCTGCCTGTTTGTATATGTTTATGAGTTTGTCTGCTTATGTGTGTGTGTATTCTGGAAAGGCTTGCCCTGCATTCCAGTATCACCCCATCCATAATTCAGTGCCCACACTCTGGGCTGTTTATATTTCCTGCTGCCCACAAGGGCATT
>JAZGTK010008295.1:0-18434 GCA_036877625.1 Ambastaia sidthimunki
TGTGGAGAGCAGGGCAGAGGAATTCATTTCTAAAAATAGGTTTTGTTATCAGAAACAGAGAACTGACCCATCTAACTAACTCATTCTTAACTAGCACCTTTTGGATTTGTTTACTTCACTGTCACCGTCACATTTAGTTTAGCTTTAGTTTACAGATTAAAATGCATTTTCTTGTACTAAAATGTTTTGTGTAAATCTGCTGTGAAATAATGCATATTAAATAAAATTCAACTGACTTAAACTTACAATAACAGTTACAATAATTCACACGTATTTTTGTATAATTTAATTCACTCTGAAGATATCACTGCACAGATGTTTCAGTGAGGTCAGCTCGAATGGATCTCCATCAAACTCAACGTTCTGGTCACATCTTTCACACTGTCTTATTCAAAATGTCTCGTATCAAATCTCTCGTCTGGAAACCTCAACCGAGATGAAACTGAAGTCAGACAGATGTCTTCTCTGTCCACCACAGCTGTCATGGGCTCATATGTGTCCTTCATCCGCTGAATGTCTCTGTTTGTCAGTAATGTCATGCTGACTATCAGAAAGTGTCTTTGCTGTCAGATCTCTGTTAGCTTTCAGAAGAGGCTGTGAGCTAAAACTGAGCCATTGATACTGAAGCTGTTGGTCTTATCAAAGATTGATAACAGTTGATAGCACTGATCTTTGTCTGATTTCTTTTTTTACCTCCATCAGATCTTTAATTTACATGACAGGCTCTTTTGTGGACATCAACATCAGATCAAATGTAGAAAAACTTTATGTGTGTTCATGACTTACACACATCAACATGATTGTTACTGCAAGAACTCAAAATGAAAACTATTTGTTAATTGTTACCTGATTTAAAAAGACACTGTCACCTTTAAGTAGTTGCTTTATCTCTAAACGTGTATTACAGCTAACCGTTTAACAATGGTAATAGTTTACAGGCAAGTTTAGCTTGAGAAGCCAGAGCTACAGTCACTTACAAACACTGCAAACAGACAGATTCATGACAGAAAACATCTACAGTGACCTTGTAATAGAGAAATCTTCCCCCTCCCCTCTCTCTCTCTCTCTCTCTCTCTCTCATTCACTCTATTTCTCATTTTAATTGTTTTACTGGTGTGACAAATACATTCATATTCCCAGAAGATTTCCATACAGATGTTGGATTAGTATGGAAATGTTTTGGAATATGAATGTAATGTTTTGACATTTGGAAACTGTACATATAGCCTGTCACCACACACAGCTCACCGCTGGTTAGTGTGTGTTTGTTGTGCTGTTTCTCACATGGTCAGCTAATAAGATCCGCAGGCTAACGGGACTGGACAGAAATTCTAGCAGTGATTTAGTGACTGTCACAGAAATCATTGTGTTCACTCGTGTTATCTCGTGTTTTTCTCATCTCATGATACACTCACAGGCAACTGAGAGCAACAAACCAGCCATGAGACAGATGTGAAGATATTTTCACTTTGAATATACAGTAGGTTTATTATAAATGTCACAATGTCACAAACAGATGTAGCATTCTGACAGCTATTCTGAAGGTTCTCAAAGGGTTCGTCACAGGAATGCTTTTAGGTTCTTTAAAGAACCTTTCATTAATTGATTCTTAAAAGAATCATTTTTTTTTCCTTTTTATAGTTTATAGAACCTATAGAAGCAAAAAAACATTAAATCTGTAGCATTGATAGTTTTAGTTACAGCCCAATGCTGTTAGATTTGTGACTTTATGTTCTTCAATGTTGAGTTTGGAACCAGAATCCTTAATTACTGTAACAGAATATCTCCAGTGAAACTTCACTGCATCTCTGACTTCCAGGGCTGAACTTAAAGAACCGCAGTGTTACTGTTGGGAAATGTGGGTGAAATTTTAGACTTGAACACATTCTGATGGCAAATATTTATGAATGACAGATTGCACGACTATACGGTTGCAAAAAATCTTTACTGAGTGCAACATGAGTCCAGGACAGGATCATCAGGGCCAGAAGAAACTCAACCACAGAAATAGACAGAACGAGAACCTGTAAGATGAATGTGTTTCCTGCTTTCATAGCTTGAAGATAAGAGCACCACAGTCTGCTAGCGGTTGTCATATGTGTAATATGAGATAATAATGCTGTATGTTATAATATGGAAGATAACAGCACAGAACACTGTCTGTCTGATTTCAGCTTTCTCTTGTATGCGGGTGAGAATCTGTGATCAGGTGTTCAGACTGTGTGATGTTTGCACAGAGATTATTTGATGAGGCTCTTATCACAGTCACATATGTCTGTTTTGGACGCAGCTGTTTCTGTTGATCTCTCAGGAAAACAATATCAGTCTAATTTGGATCAAATACATTGATGTGGGAAACAGTTTGAAACACAAACTGCCAAAAATGTTTTAAACTGCTTTTGTTTTGGTTGATTTGCATGTGGAGGTTTAAGAGAAAATAAAACAGCACACAAATGTAACACAGAAATGAGATTTTAAACATTACAGGGTCACTCTGTGAATGTTAATAGCAGTTTTTTAGGTTGGTCCAGCTGTGTACACTGTAATTTTAAACTTGGTTTTAATTGCTTATTTTTACACTGAGAGTATACAGTAAAATTGGACTGTCAGTCACTTAAAGTGCTGTGTGTGGTCTTATCACAACTTATATAACTTACATATGGGTTGATATATAACACATTAGCTGCTAGAGTTGAGTATTAAACTTTACAGTTCAGTATTAAACTCTACAAATGAGTGAAAGAAGCCATAAAAATTCTTAAAATTGTTAAAGAACAATATGTCTGCTTGAGGGGTAGTGAAATTCTCACAGGGGAGCTTCAGAACCCGTCTGAGCTGCACAGAAACAGACCAACGTTTTGTCCTCTGTCTGAATGGAGTGTTTGCCGGAGGGGTTTAAAGGTTCCATTTGTGCTGGAAACTCCACAGAGTCTCTATAGACTAATGGAGACTTAAATGTCTTAAGTTTTGAGATCTTTTCCTGTCACCTCATCCCTGCTGAAAAGAGTAGCATAGACCAGAATGGATTCCCATCATGGCCTAAACTGGTTTATCCTGGGTTGTTTGTTAACCAGCAATGCCTAGCTGGTGAGGCTGGTCAACCAGCATGACATTTTTAGTAAAGCTGGTTAATTTTGTTTGTTCAAAAGCAAAACATATATTGGTGACAAGTAATGCTGGCCTTTACAACATGGGTGTGAGTTGAAGGATTTTAACAGTCAAATATTGTTTATCTTTGTGTTTAAAATATTGAAAGCACTTCAAGGGTAGTGTGACCCTCGGTCACCTCAGTACCCACAGAAGCAAATGGCTGCAAAACCATCAGATAAAAACAGGAAAGGCAGCCATGTCTAAACCCCAGATGCTTTCTTCTCCCCACAGCAGAGATCAATACCAAACCTTGTGTAAACTCTTCAATGCAGAGCCATGCTTGTTGACTCTGAGGTCACACCGATGGTTTCAGCGTGAGCTTGTACAGAACTGAATGTCAATACAATTTCATTCTGCTCTTCAAGCTTCTGAAACGACCCCTGACTTCTGATTGTGTAAGTTCAGTCAGAGAGATGGAGACTTTTACTCTTGTACTCCTGTCCTGTTCTACACTTCCTGTTCTCAGCCTGACAGTGGCGTCATCGTGTGACAGATTTTAACAGTGTGTCGTGAGGAATCTGTTTCAGTTTTAATATTTTATTTGACTCTTGGGAACTGGAATTCTGTCTTCCTGCTTTCATATTCACTGTCTCCTTCACTTGCTGTCTGGCTTAAAAACTAAGAACATTTCATGTGCTTCTTCTAAACAGCAATAAGTTTAAGAAAACTAAAAATCTCTCAATCACTTATTTCCTATTTCTGTTTTTGATATATGATATATAATGTTAAAGAAGTGTTCTGCTAATGTTACTGCAAGAATGTTTTTGATAACTTGATGTTCTGAACACATTCTCTGTTAGCTGGGATATCAATTTAGTCTTATCTGCTCAGATTTTTTTCACGGTTTGCCATTCAAGGTTTAGAGGTCAGAATTAAAATGAATAAATTGAAAGTATCATAATTAAAGTATCAATATTCACTAGAGGTCAATAATAGATATAATCTCATTTTAAAACAGTGACCTTTAATCAGCAGAAACACCGTCTGATTGTTCATACATACTGTTTAACAGCAGCCTCACACAAACTAGAGTCTTACATTCAGTCCCTGTGCTTTCCACTAACGTTCTGCTTCTACAAATATGGTAAAATTTAATTTAGAAACAAAAAGGAGAAAAATGAAAAAGAGTGATAGAGAAAAAGAGAGCAGACAGTTTAAGTATCTATATTCTGGTGTGATGGTATAATTTTTAGGATATGGGTGAAGGCTTGATATACACACGGGCCTCTGAATTCTTAATTCAGGGAAAGGAGCAGAAATCTGTTTTATGAAGACAGGCTCAGTAATGTTTAATTCACATGTGTCTAGAGTTAAAGGACACTGTGTTGACCCATTTTTGAGGACACTAGTCATTTACTCAGTGGGCTTTAAGTATTGTTGTAGAGAATTTTTAGAGAATTGTGTCTTGAGCTTTCATAAATAAGAACATGGAACAATCAATGGAAAAACACAGGGCTGCTCTGATTGGTTGAAAAGCAGGACTGTGAAAACTTGAGATTTTGTACTGAAAGTGACGCGTTAGTACTGTGTCAAAAGTGTCTGATCAAAAACATACTTAAGAAAGTAAAATTAAATGAACCTGTTTTAAAAAAGTGTTTATGGGGTTTATATATGATTTATGTGCTGGTAGCAAACTGGGTGTGCTGAGAAAGATCTACAACTTTTTATCTTGTAGGATGTGTCTGTGTTTGGTTCTGTTGTGTTTCTCTGATGAGCAGCTCCAGAAGTCTGGACCATGAAATTAAACACCTCAGCCTGCAGTTCATTCAGATGTGTGTTTGATCAATGAAGTGGCTCTGTATGGACTGCAGGCAGGTCTGTAGGCGTCACCACCCAGATCTCTGTAAAGCACTCCAGCCGTCTGCCGCGACAGAGAGAGAGAGAGAGAGAGAGAGAGAGAGAGAGGGAGAGAGAGAGAGAGCAGGAGATGGAAAAACAGAGTCGAAGAGAAGGTTAGTTTGTGCTTTGATTTGTTTTCAGAGCTATTTATCCATATTTAGTGTAAAAAGACAGAAAAACAGTGACTTCAAATACACTGCAGGCTTTAAGAGTTTCTGTTTTGTTTTTTAACATTACACATACAAATGATATTAAACATGATGTAAAAAAATCAATGAGGAACAAAAAACTTAAAAGTTCACAAGCCAGTTTGAACTGAAACTTGTAGTAAATCATTTGTGCAATTTGTCATCTTCATTTTCATGTCAGACATTATTCGATACTGATACAAAAGCTGAATCTGCACCAGGCTGATCTTTCGCACTGAATAACTGCAGTGATATTTGTTGTCTGTTTGTTTGCCCCTCATTGCCCTTCAGTTTATTGTAAAACTCAATGCTAAATCAATGGAGCACTGGATCACGAGGGGTTTGTAATGCCTGTCAAAACAGTAAGAGCTGTGATATATTCAGTTGTGGTTGAAACCGTGTACACAGGTTCAAGATGTCATGGGTGAAGTCTGGACTCACAGCATTGATCTGAGCCCTAAAACTCTCCCATGACACAGTCGACCTCACCTAACAGACATCAGTTACCAGTGTCACATCAAATATTCTTAAACCTGTTGACTGGTTAAGTGATGATGTCAATGATAACTGATGATGTCAGTGTGAGAAATTTAAAGTGAGATATGTGTTTGCCTTTGTCACGTGCAGCATGTTTCAATTTTCTGTACTTTTTCATATTGTTTTTATTTTTTAGGTTTAAAATTATAACAAAAATATAATATAGTGGCCAAATGGAAATAGCAGCAGTGTGTCAGATGACAGGTTACAGATCACCGGCATTATAAAGAAATGAAAAAGAAATCATGGAGAGTTTTTCCATAATCCTGCTGATAACCTGTCGATCCATCAAACAGCAGGAGTTACCTGCAGGGAAATTACCTGAAGATCTCACATTATGAGAAGATCTCAAGATCTCCCTTCAGTAAAACAACCAGAACCTTTCTCACAAATACAGTACTTACTGCAGAGAGCTCTACTGCATCCAAAAAACACTAAACCATGGAAGCCGTTTTATTTGTTTACTTATTTAATATTTTTTCCATGTGTTAGATGATATATTATTGTTTTATTATTTATCTGCTTCTTTTCGATTCATTTTCCGTTGTCTTTAATGTTACTGTATTAAAGACAACAGCCTGCAGAGTAACAACTCAGAAACTACGTGACTATATCACACAAGCAAGAGAGTTTATGTGTCAAACCTCCAGAGCTACAGCGTTAGCAGTCAGAACCTGTTCTTAACAAACCTGTCTGAACTGTATGTGTATATATGCACAGAACAGCAGCTTTTCATTCCAGGTTTAAAAACAGAGAAGTCACTTTTTGTTTTTGAATTCATCTCCACACTCAAGAGCAGCTGGTGGATATGAAACACTTTTGAAATGTTGAGCTCTTCGGTTACCGTGTGCCTGTCTAAGACAGACTCTTTGAGAAAGATGATATTCCCATGGCATCCGGACTGTTCACTGCCTCTGGATCCCTCTCCATATTCCAGAGAGTGGAACAAAACAAAACAAACAGAGTATTTTCATATGCTAAGGAGACACTCGTACCCCAGGTCACGCTTTCAAGGCAGCGCGAGGTGGAATGGAGAAGTTAAAGCTAACAGTATTAAAATGTGTGTTCATATTTCACACAGGCTGTATTAATACACACGTAAAGAGTAACCTGACATTCAATATTTCTCTCCTCTCAGGAGAGAATAGCCACCAGAGATCTCGGCCCATTTCTCTGTCAGGTGAAAGACTCATTTTGCGTTGAGGAGAACATGTGTTATGAGAAGAGTTTAGCTACAGGGGACAATTTTGTCATAACTTTAATGTTCAATAATGTCATAAGATTCAGAAGTTAATAGTCATTTCTGCAGGAATGAAAAATATGTGTGTTATGGGAGAGCGAAATAGAAATACATTTTCATATGACTCAACAATTTATCCGTCCCCTTTGATTTTTAGAGTAAAACTACCTTGTGGAATTCAGCAAAATGCTTTTTGCCCTGCAGCTGTTGAACACAAGCTTTAACTAACATTTTTAGGTTTTAAAAGCGTTTCCATATTGTTTCTATTTTTCATTCTGTTATGTTTTTAGAACTGTTAACAATTTAAGAATAATGTTTCTGGGATATACAATATGTAATTTTAAAAACTCTACTATCATTACTGCAAGAATGTTTTTGATAACATTGAGAGAACCTTTAGAGAATGTTAGCCAATGTTTTGAGAATGTTCCCTGTTAGCTGGGTAACAGTGTGATAATATAACCCCGGCAGAATTTGACCTGTCTCTCTGTCATGTGGACTATATTGAGATAGATTAGAGATGGTTTTGTGGTGGAAACTATATAGAGTGTCAAACCCCAACAGTTACTCCAGCCTCAGTTCTACAAACATCTCTGCACGACCCATTACACATCTGATCAGAGTCACCAGGACATAAAGCAGAACCTCTTCCACCCGAAACACTCTGCCGGCTGAGCAGAAGAGACAGGAAATCATTACAGTCAAAACATCTCTGCCAAAGGTCACTTAAATCAGGAAAATGAAATTAGTCACCTTGAGGAGCAGAGAGTGTGCACAGCTGGGGAGACATTTAGATGCTCTGATAACCTGTGATATAAATAAATATTTAGTTGTTCATATAGACGTTATATATTCCACTTGTGTCTGGTGCAGTATGAACAGACCAATCAGAGTCACACCTGTTCTCAAACACTGACTGTGTGAGTGTGACTATAGACACTGACTCAAGGTACACATCTAAAGTTTTAGCCTGTCAGACATTCATTCAAATCAATATAATAATTCAGGTGTGTTTTTGTTGGCAAATCAAACAGTGACACATGTCACTCAGAAAGACCTCAGAGCTGAAACTAAAGTCTGGCACTGTTCTGATTGGTTGAGTCTATCGTGCTGACTAAATGGATTTAGAGAGAAAAGGTTAAACATTTATTTTCTGCTCTGTCTGTCTTTCTTTCTTTCTTTCTTTCTTTTTTGTCTCTTTTATTTTCTCTCTCTCTCTTTCTATAATTCACATTATCCTGTAAAGTCATGTTGTTCGTCTCATACGTGAGAGAGGTCAGAGTGAGTCTATAATCTGATGTGCTTCTGTGGTTGGAAACTGCAGTTTAGAAAAAGGTTTTCTTTTGGTCATTAGTGTGATGAGGTTAAATGTCACTGTAGCTTCCCACAGTATTTATAGAATCTAAAAGAGATTCTGGAGGTTATATATAGATGAAGATGTGCTGTAAATTATGCAGAGATGAGCGATGTGTGTAATCTGTCATGCTATATTATTACGTCTCATTTGGATTTCATGAAATCTGGAGGAAGAGTTATGCAGCCATCATCTTCCTCTTGTCTTGTATTAACTCAGATCTCAGTCATTTGTAGGATTTGTATCAGTGTGGGTTAAAACACAAGCACACAGTCATCTACAACTTTTATAAAAAATGTGTAAAGTTTTTTTGTTTTCAACATGTCAGCATCTTTCATCATCTTCACTCAGAAAATTCAATGTTATTCTACATGCTGTGAGTCCAAATGAATGAACATTTATTTAAAATGAATGTCCAATATGTCTTGAACGGCAGAATTATATCTACACAAAAGTTTATTAACACTCTTCAGAACTGAATTATAGCATGTTAACTCCAATTGCACAAGCAGCAAAAACCAGTGTGTGTGTGTGTGTGTGTGTGTGTGCACGCATTGTACAGTATATTGGCAATATTTAACTACACAATGGCATAATATCCAGGAAAGATGTTTTATCAATACTTTCTTCTCATCTGTTGTGTATTGGCTCACAGCAGTGAAGACATTAATTGGGGAATAAATTGTGAAAATTCCAGATGAAATGGAGGCGTGTGCATTGGTTTGAGAGAGACTGTGATGACAGTGGGTGTGCAATTCCTGAAGTTAACAGTGTCCAGAGACTCGTGTTTGTAGTGTGAGGACAGTTTCAAATGGTTGATGCTGCTTAATTTGACTTTATTACACAAAATAAACTCGGTGATAAAGAGCCAAACTAGTCACAGAATGTTATTTAGGGCCTATTAGCCGAATGCAAGTGAATTCACGCAGTGTGATCGGACCCTTAAATGCTTTGCTTCATTGTGCTGCATTTTTCCTGCATGAAAAGAGAGGGATGACTTACACAAAACATAAAGATGTCCGTTTGCTTGTTTTCAGATTTTAACTGTGACACAAAGCACCAATTAAGAGAAAAATGACTTCAGAAGTTGTACAGGCCATTTTCCAACACTGTGCTCACTGATTTAATAAAATGTGTTAATAAAAGTCAAACTTTATTCTGTACTGACAGAGCACCAGTGTTACTATAGTTTTGCTTTTAGTTTTATTGACGTTTATAAATATTTTGAATTAAGTTTTTTTTATGTTTCATGTTAAATGTTTTGGAATGTTTTGAAATTTTAGCAATTGTGTTTTGTGCTTTTGTCATGGTATTTATTTGTTTTTAATATTTCAGTTTTAGTTTAGATTTTATTTTCAGTTCATAATTTTAGTGCCTCATAATTTTAGTGCCTTAAACTAATTTTTTTTTATTGCTAAGGTAACATTTCTAATTTTTGCTTTAGGTTAAATGTTGCGTATTTCATTCATGGCTACATTTGAATTCAGTTAACAGACATGTTTGAATAGCGCTAGTGAACTGTACCTAACTTCGGTGTTGGGTTTAGACTTGTGTTAGTTATGTGTGGATTAAAATAGAGAGACTGCCTCTTTACTGAAGGCTGGAGTGTTTTGGGTTTATTTGGTGGCTGTTCAGTCCAGTGTCCTGCAGACACATGCTCACAGGATCACATGAGGGTTGTGTGAGGCCATCGCTGGCTCCCTCAGGCTACATTTCACCAGCAGGGGATACAACACAAAAAACTTTACCAGCCAGCAACTTTACTGCCAAGTTAAATATGCTTCTCTTTCAACTCCAGTGCAATGCTGTGGCTTCAACATTTCAGACAACAATTGTGTCAACAGCGCAGGAGTGAATATTTTCTTTCCTTTGGCATCATTTCTTACAATTTCTAGTTGCCATATTTGGGAATATCGGCAGTAATACGCAATATTGTGCAAAAGTTTCTTACTCTCTGATAGTTCTTGTTCTGGACTAACTAAAAGTAGCAACTCAAGTAAAACTAACTAACTTAGTGCAAGTATAACTTCTCGTTTATCAGAAGTGTGACTGGTGCACATGTGCTGATTTCAGAATAGTGTGTTTTTTACAGCAACAAGCAGCTTTTTATTTTGAGGAACCACTTAAAAACTGCACTACAGCCCAGCATTAAATGTTTTATATTTTGTTACACATTTTAAAAGAAAATAAACCCTTAAATATTTTCATTGTTGTGTTGTTGGTAAATTATAGTGTAGTTAAAAGCTTTTTTATTTTTTAAAGCTTAGTTGGTCTGTACTTATAGAAACTAGTTAAGGGATCGTAGGAAACTTTGGTATCTTCCCTGACTGCTTGTTACTGAAAACCTGCACTGTTATCTGTTAAAAGAGTCAATAAAATTGTTATGTATATTCTGAAAATAGCTTGAATAATTCATAAATAGAACTGAGTTCTCTTGATACAGGTAATAATAGCAGAGAGCTGAAAGTTGCTGAGGGGTGAACTGACAGTCAGTTAGCTAGAGAAGCAAATGAGAGCTATCTATGATCATCTTCTATTATTTACAGCAATGAGAGAACGTGCAGTTGTGCCGTGTTAATATTTCAGTGGTTTGTAGGAACCGTAAACATCTCCTGCATGCCTGAAGTAAACTGTGATTTCTGTGTCCAGCCCTCAATCACTCACGCCTGTGATTTATTTAAGAGCCTGTGGGATTGAGAGATTAAACACATTGGGAGTCGCCTCACAAAGACACTGTGTGCACAAACAACATCCAAGAACAGAGATACTCAAGTGTTTGCTGATACCTTCAGCAGATTCGGAGTCAGAAAACAGATTAAAAAAAGCCCACAGACATTAATGCATCACAGCCCATATATGTGCAATTTCATCAAGAGAGTTTTGCCGTGTATCTTCTGCTAAAGTACGAATGATGGATCTCCTTTCTTGGCATTTACTTACAGCTCACAGCATCTCTGTTTATAGATCGGGCTCAGTTCTGTGTTCTGCCTTCTGGAGTGAGTCTCTGGTCTGCTCCACAGAGCTGTGTTCTTCACAGAGCCGTCTGGGGGTCACAAGTTTTATTTATCAGACCATCAAGGTCATGTTTGAGGAAGCAACTTCCAGGAGTTTAATTTGAGTCTTTCCTGCAGAGCAGTTTGGCTTACAGTAGTCTGAAACTGTGTGAGATGTCTATGATATCAGAGACATGTCAGCCTTTGAAATGAGCCTCACACATCTGAATATTGTCCCCAATGATGCAGGAGTCACAGGTTTAATAAATGACAAGAACAGGAACATGTATTAGTAAGGTCACAGGGTCATTAATGAGTTTTGATGTTGGTTGTACTGGTCTCATCTTTGTTAACCCAAGAATGTAAAGATATTATTTTATTCAGCTGAAAGCTGATTGGCTGCTGGACATGTTCCTCAGATGGTAATACAGCTGCTGCAGATACAAGTAGTGTTTGTGTCGCTAGAGTGACACTGCAACAACTGAATCCAAGCCTCCATGCAGTGATTGTGACTTCTGGCATGTCCTCCCTCACGAGTCGTGATATCAGATGTTTTCAGGACATCCTTCATTGTTTAAAATGATTTGGTTTTCCTGCTCTTGTATTTGATAAACCAGGATCTTCCCTTTGCAAGGCCCAGCGTCTCTCTGCTCAAAAATGATCTCAGATGTGTTTCAGGACCAGTGAGCAAAACCTCTTTCTACTTTCTCAGTCCGTTCTCTTCCAATCAGCTCAGAGTCGGAGCTTTAGATGGGCAAACAGTGATGTGCAGCTTTAATTAAAGAGAGATCAGGTGCCAATTTCTGAGCAAACACCTGCTTTTTTCCCACACCATCATTTCAGAATGTAAAACCATTTCCAGGATATGGACTTTGTTTAAAGGCTGTTGTCATAGAAAGGGATTGAAACTGCCCAAGGGAGATATGATGAGAGAAAAATGGACAGAAAGAGTTTGTGAAACTGCGTCTTTTAAATGATGCATGTGACATTGTTTATACTGTTCTGGATTGGGCATAAAGCACATAGATTTTGCCCTCATCTGTGGCTGTTTATTGATAACGTTTGTTCCCACTTTTACCCTTGAGTGTTAAAATAACCCTTCTTGTGGTCTTGTCAGCTAGTTTGATTATGGGATGTGTTCCGTTTCATTCTGTACAAATAATGCAAATGTAGTTTGGATTATTGGACAATAATTTGACTTTAATTGGTTTTCATTTTAATACAATTAAGGTTTAGAGAGCTTATGCATGTTATGATATTAGCATTGAATAAGCATACTTATTTACAAGGGATCATGAATATTTAATGAGGTGAGCACTGGGGTAGTTTATGATTGGCTGACTGTTGACTACACCACTCTTCATTACATTTACTCATTTGTCAAGAGTTTTTATGAAGTGACTTACATTCCCACAATAAAATAAAAACTCTTTAGTTTCAGTATTTTAAATATGCTTCAGATAAAATGGTTTCTCCTATTACAAATGCAAACGGTCTCTTGTAATTCACATGTTCTCCAGATCATTGTGTGATATTTTAATTTTCTGTTCAGGATAATATGTATAATGAGCACTAATGATAATCTTTTCCTCTGGCTTCTCTGTTACTCCAGGAGTTCAATGTGGGGACAGTGCAGACGAGACCTGATCTCATAATCTAGCCGTGAACATTTATCAGCACAGATGAAGCAGAAGATATGATAAAACAGTGGGTTCAGGAGGGAGAGCCTGCGGTCCGTGAGCGTGTGGGGAGAGTGATGGCTGAGGTGAAGCTCTGCTCTTTTATTAAGGTTAAAAGCAGATCATGCTATCCATCACGGTGGAAAACACGGTTTGGCTCAGACAGAGTTTTGCAGTGTCAGCGCGGCTACAGCTGGACACAGTCTGTCTGAACATCTGTCCTGGAATTATTACCAGACAGTTATGATTTATAAAATAAATAAATGAACTGAGAGAATTTATCTAGCTTAATCCACTTATTTGTGCTGCATGATTACTTGAATACCAACATATAAGTTAAGTGGCACATTTTAGTTCATACTTCATCACTTTAATCATGTATAGTTTATAGACATTGTTTTTATACCAATTTCCCTTCTATTTGTACTCATAATCTTGTAAAGTGTAACAAATCTTTCACGTATTTTTCATGTTATTAAAATGAAATCTTTTCTCTGACTTTTTTCCAACGTTATTAGTTTAAATATAATATACAGAAAATATTAACGTTTAAAATATTAAACACAAAGAGTATCTGGCCACTATGGGAATTGTAGTTCAATTTAAAACCAGCTGTCGTTCGCTAAATAAACGAAGATGTGTTTAGGCACTACACTTCCCATAATGCATCTCCCGCATTGCGGAAGAGTTTTGGCGAAAATTAAAGTCGCGTGTTAAACTGGTGTTAAAATGTCACAGCACGGCACGAAGAAAAGAAAATTAGACAGGAGTGCAGAAGACCACATGTACTTTGACAGCTACTCTGATGTTACTATCCACGAGGAGATGATAGCCGACACCGTGCGCACTAACACGTACAGAACGGGCATTTTTAAAAACAGTAAGTCGATAGAGGGGAAAGCGGTGCTGGATGTGGGCGCCGGTACCGGCGTGCTGAGTTTATTCTGCGCGCAGGCGGGTGCCAGGAAGGTTTACGCCGTGGAGGCGAGCTCGATCGCCGACCAGGCTGAGACAATCGTCAGACTCAATCAGATGGAGGACAGGATCGAGGTTATTAAAGGGACGCTGGAGACCATCGATCTGCCCGAACCGGTGGACGTGATTGTCAGCGAGTGGATGGGCTACGCGCTGCTCCACGAATCCATGCTGAACTCCGTGATCTTCGCCCGGGATAAGTGGTTGAAACCCGGCGGCCTTATACTACCGTGCAAGGCGGATCTCTACATCGCCCCCATAAACGACCTGGTGGTGGAGGGTCGGTTGAATTTCTGGCACACTGTTAAAGGACAGTACGGCGTGGACATGTCCTGCATGACCGACTTCGCCAGGAAGTGCATCATGAACAAGGACATCACCGTGAATCCGGTGACGGTGGAGGACGTGCTGTCGCATCCCTGCAGGTTTGCGGAGCTGGACCTGCACACGGTGACGCTGGAGCAGCTGAAGGATGTGCGCGGGGCGTACCGGTGCGACTGCTTCGGGTCGTCCTCCATCCACGCGTTCTGCGTGTGGTTTACTGTCTCTTTCCCAGCAGAGGAAAAGGCCCTGGTGCTCTCCACCTCTCCATTCAAACCCGAGACGCACTGGAAACAAGCAGTGCTGTACTTAGATGAGCCCGTGGATGTGATGCAGGACACTAAAGTTGAGGGAGAGATCAGTCTGTATCCCTCTGAGAAAAACTCTAGGCACATATGCATCCGTGTGGACTATAAGATAGGTGAACATACAAAGCACTCCAAATCCTTTTCTATTCCTGATCAGCATTTAGAAGATTAACAGATTGTTTTTGAGTGGGTTTTGCACAGAATGACAGACTTTAACTGTGATGTTGTAGCTGTTTGGGAACTATAAATGTTCAGTGTCTGCAAAACAGCAGGTTTGGTCTCCTGTCCACAGACATCAAGCACACGGTGTTCTGTAACTGCTTATTAAAAGTGCTTATTAAAAACACAGCTTTCTTCATTTGCCATAATTTTAAGAGAAAACCGTTTATCCTGGAGCGGCCTGGGTCACACTCACAAAACACAAAAGTGCTGATTTAACATGGTTGAATCAGATATGAACAGACCAAACCGTTGGGTTACATTAACTCATTCTGTAGGTTAATTTAACTTGGTGGTGATTGAAACAACCCAGCATTTTTTAATGTATATATGGGATAAATAACATATATATGTAACAAAGATTTAATCATTCACAATTTTAATAATTTAAGTTGTGAAAACCAAAACAGACAATTCAGGGCTAAATATGCAGTTTGAAAAAGTCTACAGGCCGGATTAGTGGCTCTAAACTGGTTTGCTGGAGGACTTTTCATGAAAGTGGTGACTCAATACATTGTCTTCTTTGCATGAAATGTGTTTGCTACCAATGAACTGTATAGACCCAAAAATGTACAAAGTTATTAACATGAATTGGGCTGCATAGGAATATTCATGTTGTTGTAATTGCATCAGAAGTATTACAGCCTAACACAGCAAACCATAAAGGCAAAATACCATAGAGTGTAATTGGACACACAGCTTTTGATGTCAACAAACAAAAAAAGCTTTTTTTTTCTATTTTCTTTGTGGTTAGTCACAATTTATTAGTTGCATTTAGCATTTCTTTTTTTTCCTCTGCTGTTTTCTCTTTTGGGTTGTAACTTACCAGTTCACAAGATAGAGAATGGATGAAAGTGTTGTTGGAAGGCTGTTTGCAGGTTAGCAGAGGGGTTAGACGGAGAGTGTGAGGTTCATATAGTGAGGGTAAGACCTGACTGGTTTTTTGGCTGTTCTGATGTTCATTTAGTTATAGTTGTGCATTTTTGCAAATAACATCCTAAATAGTGTAGAAAAAAGATATTCACTGAAATGTTTCTAAACTCTGCAAAAATATGACATTGTTGTGAACATCTGTTTACATAATTTTACTTCCTCAGAACTACAGCTGTCTGGAGCTAATTTCTCAGTTACCTGCTGGATATCATTATCAGTCAGTTTTATTAATCAGTCTTTGGTTTATCAGTGAATGCAGTTTGGATGTTAGCAGCTGCTAATCCTTAAATTTACCCGGTAAAACTGTTGCAAAGTGCATTAATTTTCTTACGTAAGCTTGTGTTGTTTAGTCATGATTAACTGGAAAGATTTGTCATTAGCATGTATTAAGTGTCATGCTTATTTGCATGCATTAAATTTAATAGCAATAGATTAGAATATGTCGTTACATTTAAGAATTAAGAATATAATTGAATCCTGCTATTATTAACTGAGTAAATCAGAGCAGTGTCACTGTCTCCTAGGACATATCATTTTATCCAATACATCCCCTGATATGCTAATGATGTTACTGTAAATAAACCAAGAGAAATCATTCGCCGCCTGCCGCTTACAGTAACCAATATTTGATGACATCTCCTGAGAAGACAAATTGCCAGCATGTTATTGACCAATCCTAATTTGGAAGACCAGGTCCCAAGACACTGGACGGATCTCCACGACCAAATTTGTCATCCTTGTTGTTAGCAGGTCAGTTTGGTTTCATTACCTTAGTAACAAGCACAAACAAGCAGAGATTGTAATGAACAGCTTCATTTAAAAAAAACATGATTATCGTGCTTGATATTAAACATTGAAAAGGACCAAACTTCTGTTTAACATGCAGGTGATTTTAACAAGAATAAGAAATTTAACAAGTTAGCTATGTAATGTTTAAACATTTCTGTCATGAGACCATGTAATCAAATGGAATTTTAATTACATGAAATTTTGTCTGACAGCTTAAGATGTTTCCACTAGGAAGTCTTTTATAGATCAGAGTAAATCAAAGCATTAGAATAACATTGAAAAAGCATTCAAATGTGTTTCCCCATATAAGGGTTAAACCATCTGTGGAAACTCAACAGTGATTTCATGTTTCTGACTGTGTGACAGATATGAGCAGGACGGCACAGATGAAACTCAATATTCTCCTCTGATCTGAGAGACAGTCATCATTTCTCAACTGACAGGTATGACATTACTCAAAGAAAAACAGGCTGCTGCTGCTATTGGCTGCTTGGGTCACGAGATCGTCTGTCTATTGCAGCTGGTCACTTCTTAGTTAAATGGTCCATGACAGTGACGTTTACTTTATTGTCCATTGTTAATGTTGATAATAGCAGGTGTGAATCAGACTCAAACCTGACACAGAAATAATGTCCATGAGAATAATCACCAGTCAGTGAGTGATTTAATCTACAATGTGAGTTCAGATTGGAGTTCAGATCACTTAATATCTAAATCCTCTATTAAAATATTGTTATTATTGATATTATTATGAAAGTATTTATTTACCGTAGTTCTCAATGGTTCTCATTAAAAAACTAGCTTTTAGTTTCAACTTTTACATTGTTGATACTATTAAAACTGTAAATGAAATCATTATAAATGTACATGACTGTCGCACGCAGGATTATCCGCCACATGTTGATTATAATCCCGCCTTTGAAACCCATCTAAACACAAGAAGCAGGGCTTCACAGAAAGCTGTCTCTGTCTGCAGTTGTTTGCTGACTTGTGTGACTCGCTGCGCTGCTATCAGACGCGCATTTGCCCGGAGCGGAGGACAGGAGCGGTCGCCTGCGAGTCCAGCTCCGCACCTGCGCGTCTCCAGCATGTCCCGCTTCAAACCCATCGCATCTGTTTGCGGTGTGAGATCTCATCGCACTCTTCGGATTGACGCTCTGGAGTGAAGCTTTTAAGCGAAGGTGAGATCAATAAGGCTTTTATCTCAATGCTTGTGTGTAATGGGTGCGTCTCCCTCAAACTTTTGATGTGCGTTAAGCTGTTTTGTGGGGATTCCAGCGCAGTGTGAATTAATTATGACTTTTCTGGCATCATTTGAAAGTAATTTACGCGAATATAACACGAGTCAGGTGTACGGATCTGCTATTTTGCTAAATGGAGGGTTATAATGTCCTTTGCCTGCAGTGCGTAAAATCTACAATGCGCTTTTGCTCACTTGTGACTCTTTATCGTTGATGTACGTTTGCAACCTTCTGGCGATGTTATGGACCTGGATTCTGTAAAACTGTTGTTGTAAGATGCCAGTTCAGTATTTTACTTTTCTTTTAGATATTTCCTGTAGGATAATGGGAAAAACAGCTATTTGTGGGATGTCAGGGTATTGATAATAATGCAGTTAATTGGTTACTTCACAGAAGGCTTTCTGACTGAATTTACACACATGATCAGGTTTGAATTTCTCTTTAATGAGATGAGTAGTTATCAGTTATCTCACATTGAGACATCAACAGAATCACAGACTGTTTTCAATGCATGTAACTTTAGCTTCTTAAGACAGTGGAGACATATAATCATATTATTTCAGTAGTTTTATTTTTGGACTTTATATACTTTGCCTGCTTTTTGTTTTTTGAAGACTACCTCAACCTCATTGATTCTTAGCTGTTTCTTTAGCTGTACAAACTCTGGT
>JAZGTK010008296.1:0-18433 GCA_036877625.1 Ambastaia sidthimunki
ATTAATATACTCTCATTTCTAATACCTATGCAGATGTTAAAATAACCGGATTAATTAACTGTAAGGCAGTTAAATTCTTACAACTGTCATCATAACCTTGCATAACAAAGTTAAGGATACATATGCCAAGTACTACAGCTCCAATGGCAAGTCCTGTCGCAATGTTTCGACCCCTGAGCTTCTCTGCTTTCTTCTTCCATTGCGCCATTTCTACTTGTCGGATGAACTGCAATTGTTCCTTGCTTAGGTCTTCCTTTGTAGGATCTATTCTCTTTGCAAACTGGGCCTTAGGCTTTGGGTCCCCTTGACTACTCTTGTCTGCCATGTTTAAAACGCTGTTGTTGTGACGCAAATGCGAGGATGTTTTACACGTCAATGCTGCACTGTATTTGCGCAGCTAGTCTCTTGACAAACAGGTTTACCCAGTTAAACACATACTTGATGTTCATATATTTTTACCACGCATTTTAAATGATCATATTAATTTTTATATATTTTTTTTTCTGTTTTTATACATTTTCTCGTTCTCCTGATTTTTTTCGTTTTGTCTTAACTCTTCAATTTTGAACTAAAATGTTTTTTTTTTTCTTTTTTTCAGAAAGCTTAAACTGAATGTAAACAAAATTACTGAAACAATTGATTGATTTATTTGTCTGATTATATGTTTGTCCTATGGGCATATTATTTCGGTATGTTATTTGTAAAGTCTACATTAAAAAATACTCACATATACTTTAGATTGTCATTCCCTCATCCTAATAAATAGGCGGGATTAGTTTCACGGAAATTGAGGCAGGTGTAAAGAATAAATCTGTTTAAATAGTTTAAATTCTGTAAATTGTAAATTTTCAGTTTAACATTATTATTTCATTTCACGTTTCAGGTGTATTTTTTAATTAGAATACAACTCCTGAATATATATTTTTATATAACTTTTTGGCCTATAAATCTGTCAAAAAGTCATCAAAGTAACAAAATATAAAGCGAGCGCCCTCTGAAGGATACTTTATGTTTGCGTTATTAACCAACACTTCGCCATCTGCTGTGTAGTTGTGTTTTTACAGGTTTTATTGTGTGGTCGTCAAATTAATATTAAGACATTTTTAAGACAGTATAATTCTAGCTGTTGTGGTGTAATGACAACTCAGTATTAGCAGTAAACAATGGCGAAAAGAGCTTCCCACAGTGAACAGGGAACCCTAAGGTTTCGGGAGGTGTCTATCGACATTTTATCAGATTCTCTGACAAACCTCAATAACAAAAACAAATTCAACCTGGAAAATGTATCAGATCTGTGTGGGAGTCTGAAAGATCGGAAAATAGTGGGTAAGTGGTAACCTCACACAAATACTGAAGTTATTAGCGTAGTTGACTAAAGCTATCAGATGGCAAAACAACTTAAGTTACTATGTTTACTTAAGTATTATTCATTTACTGTGTTTACATTGTAGTCCAAAGCACTTCAGAAAACACCGTGATATTACTATGGCACATGTTCAAAAACCATTGTATTGCCAGGGTAGGCTACCTGACAATACATGACAACAAATGGCCATAGCATAGCAAATAACCATGATTTTTAAAATGTTGTTTAGAGTGCCAGCTTTCTTTTCTACTTATGATGCAGAATTTATTTTCATAGAGTGTGTATTTCACCTTTGTGTGGAACTGGGACTTGACCCTATGGTTGGATACTATGCTATCGAGATACTGGAGAGGTACTTTAAAGAATCAGGAATAAATATTATTCATCTTAAACCTCTTTAAAATAACATCATTTATCATATTGTAGGTTTATGGCAAGATATGTTGGAGATTTAATCCTCAGTGAAAAGTGTCAACCTAAAGAAGGTGCATCATGTAAGCACAAAGGAAACTATGAAGATCTCATCTATCAGGCACTCAAGGAGAAGCTGTTTATTCTCATCCTTTCAAGTGTTCAGATAGCCAGCAAACTGGACCTGCACTCTAATGTATGCATGTATAATATAAAGAACAAGATAAAGATTCGTGTTACGTTGTGATAAGGTTTTATTTGTACTTTTGCTATCTAGGTTGTTAACAACGACATTGCGATGAGGTTTCTGCACACAGTCAGTTACCCTTGTTCCAAGAAGAAACTCTTGGACTCTGAGATTTTTATTTTAAAAACTCTTGAATTTAATTTGAACGTTCCAAATGCTTTAATGTATGTGGAAACTCTTTTGGAAGTACTGGGTAAGATTATTCAAGCCCAGTTATGGGTGTATTTCTTGCCTAAGATTACAGTCAGACAATAACAGTACAGACAATTCAAACTGTCTAAACACTGTGACTTCCCATACAGGCTACAATGATCCGTCAGCCCCTGTGACACAGTTGCACCATCTATGTGTGTTTGTACTTCAGTTCATATATCTGCAGAGGGAGCCAATCTACAACTCACTGCTCATCTTTGCCACTGGATGCTCCAGTCCTTCCTATGAGCAAAGGTATCTTAAAAAAACCCTAAAAAGGCTTTTTAAGCACCTCTAATATTTTCTATTATTTGTTCTTATGCACTCTTTATTTTAACATTTGGACTACCTAGTTGCCCAAACAATAGAAAATGGGGGCAGGGCTATAGGAGTGTTTGGGGTAAACCTTTGTCAAATTAATCATTGTTTAAAACAGTGTTTCCAATTGTTTTTTGTTGCTAGTGGCACAAAAAAATTAAACCTTTACCTTTAAACATAGTCATACCTTATATTGACATAAACATTGCACTGCTTGGTGGTAAAAGTTGGCAAAGCTGGGGAATTTAAAGTATATTTTGTGTTTGTAACAGAGCCAAGTTTGTGTCTGTGACAGAAGACTTTATGCTTCTGGGAGTTGGAGTCATTGCCGTGGCTGCCTTCATTCATCATATCTCAACATGGGAAAAGGTACATAAAACAACTGAATATGGATTATGATTCAACCGGCTGTGAAGTGTATTTAAATATTAAACATACCCGGAGGAGTATCTGCATAAGTATTTGGTTTTATGAAAAGAGACAACAGAAAAAATACATCTTTAGGTGAAGGTTTTGAAAACTTTAGTTTATGCAAAAGTCAGAATCATTTTTCAGTGTTCAGACCTGTATAAATTTCATCTGGAACATGAAAGGAGATGGGAACAATGTTCATGCTGTTCTCTGCCATTCAATAAAAGTAAATGGAGATGGATTCTGTTGAGCTCCAAAGAAAAGAAGCACCATTAGAGTATCATAACCTTTACTACTATCAATTACTGTAAAACTCCCACAAAACTATTTTATGTTTTTTTGGAATGTAGTGCACAAGTGTAAGGGTCACTTTTTTAAAACCTTTGTGTAATTTTGGGAGTTTAAAAGCATTAACTGTCATTGTATGTAAAAGAGCAGCATAAACATTCAGCTAAACATTCAGCTTTCCACAACGGAAAAAGTCATGCAAGTTTGGAATAAGATGAGGGGGAGTAAATTCTGACAGTTGTAGTTTATGTGCACCTGCAGGTAGTAGAGGAGCTCACAGGGATCACAGGGATATCAGGCCAGAGTATCACGGACTTTGCTTATGTCACCCTGATGCACATCACCAAGATCAAACCAATATGACTCCCTTCTGTGAAGCACAGTTTACAGCAGAGTACATATAGAGCTAAAAGACAATCATTAATATTGTTATTATTTTTACTTAGAATTGTCTGTCATTGAAAACAAAGTGTTAAAAATGTCAGGGTCAAATGTTGCAAGTTGTCAGGGGACTGTGGTTCAACTGACAGTACTGTTGTCATAGTTACTTCTTCCTGGTTATGCCTCCTAATTTCACACTCATTCAACAGATCTGAAAGCAAAAGAATAAACAAGCAAGTTATCGTTAATATACAAGCTTTATTTTTCCATGGTCTGGACAAATTAGAGAAATACAACTTTCTATGTGTACAAGGTCTGCGTATCTTTTAATCTTGTTTAGAAACCAAGTGATCTGCTTTCATAAGATTTTAAGCATGTTCTCAGTTTGAAAGCAGGTTCCAAGATGTAGGCAGCATGGTGTGTATTCTTCATGAATAATACTATTGTGGAATACACTGCAAAAAGCTAGTAGGTCAAAAAGGAAGCTAGTTGGCTAATATACAGTAGAGCATTTTGAATTAGTCACTTAATGAGATTCAGTTCTGGCATGGATGCTGCCTTAGAAGTTACAGTAGCTGACTATGTAGGCAGCAAGGCCACTCAACAGGATCTGGAGCAGAGCCTGAAACAACTGGTCATTAAACAACATGACATTCAATTGCACACTCGTTAGATTGTGTTTTAGTATTTGTCCACATTAAGTCCATCCAAGTACAAATTCAGAGTTGCTTGACACAGTCAACGTACCATTACCTCTGACAAAGCACAACAGTTAAAAATGTACACAAACATAAACCTCACCCAGGCCTTTTACCTTTATGTTACTGTTTTATTACTGATCACATAAAGGGAACAAGATGCTGCATCATGCTGTGGAAATGCATCTGAGACACGTTTTAAATCACGGCAATTTATTTGAAACTGAGAGGGCATGGGACATAGGGCGACGCATCACAAAGACCATAAAGGACACTGGCGTCTTACATCATTAGGCTCTAATTGTCCGAAGGAAGACAAACAGCATGCCTGAAGTTTGGCAAGGAAACACAGCATCTCGTTACCTTCTCATGGAACCAGGTCACATAGAAAACAGGAATGTTCCCTCAAAAGTAGGCAACACACAGAACATGCTATAAGAACATTATTACCTATTGCGTCATACTGAAAATGCCTGCTCACACTGAACATAATAAATTAAGAATCTCTTGCTCTCATAATGATTGAAACAGTGGAAGATAGAAGCCTTAAGTATGACTGACTTAGAAGTCGCCGAAGGCATCCTCAGGATGTGGCTGGTCTATGGTACAGAAATGCTTTGACCAGTCCAAGGGCAAATTCCAAGCAGGGTAAGGCATATTCCTACAAAGAAGCATTTGATAAACCTTTCAGTCCTTTTAAAAGATCCCAGGGATCTTTGGCAAATAATCCTCAGCTGTCTGGCAACATGTAGAAGACAAGAGACTGGGGTGGCCCCCCGCAGTGGCTTCAATACTAGAAGTACAGCCCTCATCTCTAGGTATTTAATGTGCTAAATGTGATGGCCTTTCCAGAGACCCCGGGGAAAGACCCTAGAAAAGTTATTCCCTGACTCAGAAAAAACACACTTTTCTTAAAGCTGATGATGTAAGGTGTCAGTCCCTTTTATAGTTTTTGTGATGTGCCACGTTACATCACATAAGTGGCAATAAATAGGCATGTTCTTCAGACACCAGTGGGCACCGAAAGAGTTCTCATGGCATCATCACCATGACGTGGCATTGAATTCTCTCGAAAGGGAACATGCCTTAACTGTCTTTACTATTCACATAAAAACTTGTAATTTTTACACTGAATTACACTGAATTGCATCTTACTGAAGTCAATGTAATCTGTTTGAGAGGCCTGACTAGGCCAGACATAACTATTTTGCCTAAACAAATAGCATGATTTTGTGGAGAGTAATGATGAACAAGGGAGTGTTTAAAACTTATTTAAAAACAGTCATTATTTTTGCAGTTGTGTTTGGAGCCTTTAATGGCTCAGAAATAACACACTTCACCTTTAAAAATGACCCACTGAGACAACAGTGGCAATTATCGTACTAGAACAGGTTTTAGAGTAACCATAATCCTTAATAAGCTGTCTTTTTATTTGGATTTCTTTAGTATCGAAGGGGCACCTCTTGACTCCATGTGTAATGTATCAAGCAGAGGAGGGAAGATAACAAGTCTCTGGCTGAAAATTTGTCCTATCTGATGGCCCATAGCTCTCATTATGTAGACTAAAACTTTGTAGATTTTCTAACTTGCTTTGAAATCATTAAGGTGTGTGAGGCATTTAACAGAAAGGCAGCTCTTATGGAAATACTTATTGAACAGATGAACCTGTTCTAACTGTTCTGAAGCAATTATTATTAGATTATTTGTCATATTTATAAATGTTTGGAAATGCATTTTGGTACAGTGCATTTCTGATGGATGTTATTCCTGGAACACTGATAGGGGAAATAATACGGTTGGTGAGAAAGATAGCCTAACACTGGTAGATATGATAACTGGCCCCACTGTCCACATTTCAATTCTTTTAAATAGACAAAAGTTAAGAGATAAGTTGTCAAAAATGTGTAATAAACTGAAAATCAAGGTTGATTTGCTTTGGTGAATTCAGGCACTGATAATGGATAATAAGGTCTGAATCACATTTAGCATTGTAATTGTTCCCAGAAGTGTTTGATGGGGTTCAGGGCCAGGCTTTGTGCAGGTCAATCAGGTTCTTTTACACCAGACTTCTTTTACACCATTTCTTTTTGGACCGAAGAGAAAGAGAGGGCCTTTACGATATTGAAGTGTCTATTTAAAGGGATCACAAGTTGACCAAAATTGACTCCAAAAGCCTGGAGCCAATTGAGCTGATGAAGTTGGTACTGATATCTGTGTTCTCTGTGATTAGGCTCTGCTCTGAGGTGCTGAAAATGAGAGACTCGGGGGAATTCTCTGGCAAGACTTAGCTTAGGTGAGGTTGGCCCTGGATAATCAGAGGCTGTGGAAAGAAGTAGCTATCAATGCGCTGAGAGTTAGTGGTGCTGTGCTGCTATGCTAAAGCCCACCTCCAGAGTTTAACTCCAACCCAAATCAAACACATCTGAACTAGATAATAAAGGTCTTTGGGATTACTTGAAAATTACAGGTAGATATGTAAAAGGTTGAAACTACACTGCAGGTCGATGGCCCTCCTAGAGTGATTTAAACAGTCCTACTCTAAAGACTGTGGAGTCTGTGGCAATTGTAGGAGTTGCTTTTATTATTGTTAATAAATGGTGGCCTGGTATGTTGATAGCATTATTTCTTTCTTACTTATTTAACTTAATTAACAGGAACTAAGATATACTAATAAAGATAACTAATAAATGCTGTTTAAGTATTGTTTGTTGGTAGTTCATGTTAACTAAATTAGTTAATTAATGTTAACAAATGGAATTTTATTGTACTGAAAAAAATAGAGCAGAACATTGTTTTTACATTTTCAAAAAGAACATTTTGCTTTTCTCTTAAGCACACCAACTTTACTTAAAGAAAAAAAGTAAAGCAGTAACTAATGTGCGCACCAAATCATCTCACATTTCCTGTACCAGTTTATTGGTTAATCAATACAATTAGTTACAGAATTGTAAACATCTTGTTGGCTCAGTTTATTCACATTAGAGCACATGGGCCTATTGGAATCCTGTATCATGGGGTGGAGACACATGCCAAGCCTCTGTCACTTCCATGAGGTCACCATAGCAACCTGAGCCTTTTACCAGTCACTGGGGAATTCCGTTTTTTTCACGGCTCACTTGCCAAATAAGCAAGTCAACCCTTCAGCGGCTTGCCTTTTGCTTCTTTATAGCATTCAGTTGCTATGCAGCCACTGTTGCTATGCTTGTGTGGAGGGATCTGTGGGTACTGAGGCCCTCATACTGCGTACCAATTTCTGTTGTCCCCCACCCCCAAACTAACTAAAACATTGTTTGATCATTGCAGTTTCTATATGAACAAGTGCCATACTTGATCGCATAATACACTGGCTATCACTTATATTCATGTTGTTGCCTTTGAGTGCTGCTTCTTTTTTTATAACAACATAAATAAAGGTGGAATTGTGTGGGCTGCCACCCACAGACAGTCATCTGTGAGCCATGATAGGGTGATTTCCTTCTAAAAGCAACAGATTCTGTTCAGATGGAGATGTCGGTGTCAAAGTAATTTCCACATTTCTTACAGAGTCTCAGCATCTTTCAGTACGGAAATAAGTCAGAATTATGGCAGTTCTGCCAACTGCATCTTTATATAATGAGACATGTGCAACATGGCGGAACAACAATGACGGTTGTCTCTTTATGTAACTGTCTGAGGATGGCTGAAATGGAGCTCACATATTGGTTTGAATTATCTACTTTTGTGCAAGATGTCTTTTAACAAATAGAAATGTTTTTAAATGCTTTTTAGTAAGTTAAAGACAGTGGGATGCTTAAGGAGAAAAAATATGTGGTTGGAGACATTGGAGTGCTCCAATGAGACCATGTTGACTCAGCTGAGTGGTGGAATTTTTTTAAAGGGATGGTTTGTGGGCAGGTGGCTGTAAGTAGTAACATCTTGGCAAAGCTCATCATGACTTACTGTATGTGGTCAATCACGCTCGAACTAAAACGTTAAAGTTAATGCCTGATGTATCCAACCTTTTTTATTTAACATTATTAAAATGAATATGAACGTGCAAGAGGAAGTATATATGCCCGGTTACTGGTTACAGTTTCTTTTAAGTGTTTAAACAATTTTTAAACACCATTTTCCCTTGATTCATTTTTTTTTATCCTAAACATGTTTTTATTCAGTATGACAAATTAATTTATAAAAAAGAAATATATTCCAGGTAGTCTCTCAATTAATATAAGGTCATAAAGCTAAATGCGTACTAATACCAAAATGAATACCAAAAGTATTCAATGTAATTATTAGTATAAAATGTAATTGTTATGTTAAGGTTTATTATCTCGGTCTGTTGATAAAAATACATGTTGGGTAAAAGGATTGGCTTCCAACCAGATAACATTACCATCTTAATACAAATACATTGTTAATTTCTTATACAGAAAAGCTGAAGATAACTTTTCTATGATCATTTTAGAACAGATTGCTATTTCTATTAATTTATTCTGATTTTATACTAGGTTAAAGAATCTGTCCATCAGGTTGAGCATAGTGTTAACAACGATCATTGGTTCGATTCCCAGGGAACGCATGCACTGACAAAATGTATAACTTGAATGTATTGTAAGTTGCTTAGGATAAAAGTGTCAAATGTATAAATGTAAATGTAAACTGGGCTTAGACCACAGGATTCTCAAGCCGATTTTCAGCTTCTGAGTATCTTAGAAAAAAAATTGGGTCCATCGGGACCTTGATCAGGTCCGAAGTTCAGTCCAAATTATCTGGTAATGTGAGATGTTTACAGATCAAAACTTACACCTCACAATCTGCTCTGAGAAAAATCAGGACTGGTCTGATATAAAACATACTTAATTTTTTTGGATTTTAAATCTGGATGATTGTGTCAGTACTTTTACAATAGTCCATGAGAAATGGGGGTGAATGACAAACCTTATGAAATAAAGATTGTTTTACCAGTATGTGAAAACATATCATAGCCTTTCCGTCAAAGACGAGCAGTTTTAAATGTACCGGATGAGTGAAAAAAGATGTTATCGCACTAGCCAGCAAATCAAAAAAACCATTAATAATAAAAATAAATGTCACAATCTTTTTGTTTTCATCTGCTTCCCTGTGAGATCATGTGAGGTGCTTCCCTTTTGCAAGATAATTCTAATAATATCTTTTATGTGTGATGCACCACGATTTTAAAATCTTAAAGTTTGACCATGTTTAAGATTTTAAAGAAGAAAATCTGTCAAAATTCTTATGCGTGTGCTTACAACCAGATTTCATAATTAGTCGGGATTTTAAAAATCCTGTAGTCTGAGCCCAGCTTTAGATGGCATGTTCAGTAGCCTGGCTGATACCATTACTCTAAACATGCACAGATGCATGGTCATTGACAATTAGCTGATTACCTTATTTGCTTCATAACAATGTGGGTATTTAATTTTTAATCCCTAGACAAGCAGGGTGAAAATTAAACTAGTATTTAATGAGAGAAGGGTAATGATTTGGGCCATGGGGGGACTACAAGAACAGATGGATTGAATGAATAATGTATTTCATAATCTTCATTAAGTCAACAATGGATTTTCTGTGACAGCTGATGTCATTTAAACTTAGTCCTCTATACTAGAATGTAAAAAATAGCACACAAACAAAAGCAGGCAGATACTCTGAATGACAGATACAAACACACGCATGACCCAAACTGTGTCAAACCAGTGTGTACAGAAATCGATTATAGTATATTGGGTGAGGTTTGCTGTAATTCCATCAGTATATCTGCCTCCCAGGGGTGTTCAGGATCCAAAACGATCTTTTTGGATAAGATCGACGTCGACCTTGCGCCCCCCTCTTGCATGATAACGAGCGGCTCGGACGAGTCCCTCCCATGGTTATGAATTATACATGACATTACAGTTGGTCAAGGCAGAGGTTGTGCGCTGCTGTCTGTGTGCAGCGATTCTAAATTCAGTTTGGTAATGAACCGATTGCATCGTATTTACACTGCGGTAGTGGTGCGGGGAAAGCGAATCGCATGATTTGATTCGACTAGTCCTCCGTGCAACGTTACAACGAAACGCAAGCATACAGAGCGCAAAATCCGGCCAACATTCAAGCCCAAGTGTCTGCGAAAAGGGATAAGGGAAAGAACGATATATTGTGGCCGGTGGCAGACTGTCATGAAAAAAGGCACGGGAAGGACAGATCTCACTCAGGTTACACAGACACCGGTGACAACGCGGGTGAACGAAGGTGGGACGGAAAGTAAAAGATAAGCAAGGTACGTCTTAGCGTTTAGTGTAGGTGTGCGTGTGTTTATAATGTCATTAACCATCGTGTTGCCAGAACGAGGCCAGATAGACCATTTCAATTATAAGACAAACGCTGTCATTCACTGAATTTCACAGTGACGACTTTGATTAGAAACGGATCAGTGCCTTGTCTGTTTTTACAAAACATTTCCATGGTAACCATAGTTTCTACAGTCATTGTTACTAATGCAAACCACAGTAAACCAATATGAGAGCGCATCACTGTCTGCTTAGTGTTAAGATGGTCTTAGGTAGTTATGTGTTGCTTCAGTCTGCCTTGGGTAACATGATTACCGGTGGGAAGTCAGTGCAATCAATTTAGGTAGCTTCTTTTCGATCAATCAGCAATGAGAAACCATGACTTGAACTGGAAAATTATTTGTAAACTTCTCTTTTAAGCTCAACATTGCCTCAGGTATGTTGTCAATGAACTAAATTAATCCTAATTTATCTAGTGATTGTAAGTAAATGTCTGTTAACTTTATCTAAATCATATGGTTGTATTAGTAACGAAAGGTGTTGGTCAGTCACCTTCCAGGAGAGGGGAGAACATATCTCCACACAAGTTATTGATCAAAAGTGGTTTATATAAACATTTTATATATGCAGTACAAATATAACAAATAAATAAAACACAGATACTATCTGTAATTGGATGATTCTTGTTGATTCTGTACTGCTATGTAAATAATTGAAATAATCCTGCTACTTATTCAGTGCACATTTAGTGATTTTCATGAGTAGATTTTTGTAGTTTAGATGTTTCTTAAAGTTTGACTATAGTAGTTTCTACTACAATAGTAGTTTCTGTTGGTGTTTGCTGAGGCCAGAGGCACTCTATGAGCTGAGCAATATCTGCACAAGAGCTAGTTTGCTCATGAAAAATGCAAATTAAAGAGTTTGACCAAACGTCCTGCTTGTTTTATAACACAACCTTTTAATTTGTATTCAGCCTTAGAGTTTGGTGAATAGCAGTGGTAAGTTTTGTATCAGGCTTTTGTCTTATTAGTCGCTGAAATAATATTAAGATGTTTCTTCGACTTGTTGTAAGCTCATCAGAATGGTCTAGTTGTTTGCTTCACCCACCCCCCGATTCCTGTTCATTTGCAACTTCCATGTTATGAGATCAGAAAGCGGCCAGAATACGCTGGAAGCAGAGGCAGAAGTGGGCTTCTGTCCCATGGGCTTCTGCTGAGTCATTTTCTCTGGGTGATGAGGAAAATGCTACTCTCAATAAACAGCTGAATAGAGAGCACAAATGTGTGATAATGTTCAGTTCATGAGAGAAAGGCAGTGCATATATCATGATTTCACTGCAGAAGGTTTCAACACATTGCAAAATGGTTCATTTTACCTGCTGTAGCTTTAGGCTGTGCTGAGGCAGTAGACTTCAGTGACTGTGAAGTGAATTGCTCTATTGATGAATAACAATGATAATCCTTCTGCATTTTCCACAAACGTTCTCTCTGATTTTGCTTTGACTCTTACTTTATAAAGAGGTCTGTTTTTCCAAATAGATGTATTTTACCTTATGTATTTTACACAGATATATATATATAATACAGATGGACAGATGAAGTGTACTGTGTTTTTGAGGTAAAAGGTTTATCTGAATTCATCTGCTGAAGAATGGTAGTCAGTGCTTCTGCAGGCAATTGATCATTTTTGACACTTTTAAGGAAAATTGTTGAAGTAATATTTTGAGACTGAGTTTCTATAGGCTGTATTGCGAATGAAATATTAGCTTACCTGTATTTTTTTAATAGTAAGAAAAACAGTAGACAGTGTTGTAAATGTTTTGTTACACTTTGCAGTATTCTGTAATTGATCTTAATATCTTGGCAGTTTCTTTACAATTGTATGTAAAAATGTCTTACCCTGTGCAGTTTTATCAAGTAATGAATTAGAAAAGATTTGTTTTTTGTTTTTTGGGACTACTAACAGTTCATCTATTACTATGGAAAGGGAAAGTCATTGCATATTTAATTTAATTATGTGGATTCTGTACAATATACATACACTACATACTACAGCAACAGAGATACGTCATAAGAGTAATATAATTGTGTTATTCTAAACATAATCAGCAGTCATTACTTTGTTAGAATGAACTGTACAGAACTTACTGCTTAATCATTATCATACTACAACATCCTTTTATCAGTGTGACAAATAATGTAGTAAAACACTTTTGAACTAGTCACATCCTTTTGAAACTTTTGAAACACGTCATTGTTTTAACTTGTATTGTTTGTTTTTGTATGTTTTTGGGGGAGTATCTCCAGTAAATACTTAACAAATCAAACGTAGTGCCTAACCTCTACCATGTCTGCTTCTTAACCAATTATCCAGCTGCCTTTGTTGTCCCAGCAAATAATTAAGGGTAAATATGTTTACAAGTGTGTGTATTTGTGTGCTTTCTTCAATTGCTCAATGACTATTGTGTGTGGTGGTTCATTCTTTTGTAAAGTTTGAAGTCTACATGGAATCAAAATAATTGAGGTTTATGGCTTTATGATTTGGCTTTTAGAATGAATATGTTATGTAGCTTTAAAGATATCTGTAACTAGTGTGCTTTAAAACATTGGCAAAAGCATTGGCAAAACTTAGAGAATCTCACTTCCACCAATATAAATCAACAATTTTTATGACATCACTCTGCACTTCAGCTTCTCATAAGATTTTTCTGACCAATCGAACGCTCTGTAGAATCTGGAGCATCCCGCTCTTAAAATGATAAATATCACCATGCCAAAGTCACGATTGAGGGAGAGAAAATCTGCAAGTATGGTCATATATGTGTCTTTAGTTGTTCCAACAGTTTTTTTAACTGTTAAACTATATGAAGAGTTTGGTTCCAAAACGGGATAAATCCAAAATTGTTAAACTGAGAAAAACAGTGTTTTCTTTCCCAAAAAATGGTTTGTATAAAAACTACTAATTTCTGTTTCAGTCTGTAATATATCATCATGTGTTTGTAATAACATCAAAAAATCAAATCTATATTTTGATTTTAAACATTTATTTAACAAAACATTTTTTTTTCCAAAATGGGTTATATCCATGACATGTTTATCCCCAAAATGCAAAATGTCATTTCAATTCAATTAATTCAATAAAAACTCATTTTCTGTATGAGAGTGGACAAAAATATAACCATAAATAACAAGTTATCACTTGTGATAAAACTTTCTCTTGATCTATACATATGACAAGCCCCAAGAGATCACCGGTATTTACCCACCCGCCTGAGTTTTGTTTTTTCTTTGTATGTTTCCCATTGTGATCGTCTTTGTAAGGCTTGCGCTTCTTTCCCATAAACGAAACGAGCACTGGCTCATCGATGCCATCAAAGTTGTTCGTTTTATAACGCTAAAAAACACCCATTCAAAAGACGACAGTGTTTACCGGTGTTTATTGACAGTGCGCAGCCAGCACAGTTTGCGTATTGGAATAGTGTGCCGTGATTGGTCGAATGGATATGTTTCGTTTTGCTGAAAATCAGGACTGGCGTTTATCACGTTTTGAAAAAAAGGGAAGAAACATTGCAGGAAAACACGGCAGATATCGGGTTTTATTAAAAATTGATGACAGAACTTTGAATAGACACTAAATGTGAAGCTTATTTTGGCGGTATCTCGTTTTTTTTTTTTTAATTGACGTTTATCCCGTTTTGGAAAATGTAAAGAAAATATTTTAAAAGAATGAGTGTTTCCAAACTTTTGACCAGTACTTTATATTTAAAGTCAGCCTAAAAAAGTAGTCAAGTCTCTATTGAGATTCTTCTCTTCCTTGATACAGCCCACATCTGCTGTTTGTAAGTATGGACAGTGGCCAAACGACTGTAAAAATACAAACAGCCTTGGCTCTAACCTACATGCAAACACGTACCTTATCTTTCTCAACATAAAAAATAAGTTCTGCAATTTCTGTCCAGAGATTGTTCCATAATAGCCTGTTCTGTCTAGTTCAATAAGCTTTTTAGTTTAATAGCATGTAGAATCTATTTGTATTGCCAGGGTGGTTATTTACCTCTTTGGTATTTCTGTGACATATCTTAAAGCCTTGTCTCAGGTACTGCATTTGCTAGATTTATATTCTAACCAGAGATATATTTCACTTGATGTAAGGTCGATGGGAGTCACAGCCCCATTTTTACTGTACAGACATTCTCCTTTACCTCCTTTTAAGAAGAATTTTACCTCATCACAGTTTTATTTTCTTCTCCATTCACTCCAGTCTTTCAAAATGCTAACATTTACTTAATTTCTAGACTTTTAAATATTTTAATATGTTTTATCTATTGATCATTATAAAGCAGATCCTTCTAAAAAAGGCCTTTTTTAATGAAGAACTTTTGATTGGCAAACACCTTCTTTGGAGGGTAGCAGGAAGAGATGGAAAAGCGATTTTTGATTTATGAACTGACATTCCTCTTATATAGGGTCAGGGTCTTACCTTCTGGGGATTCATACAATAAAAAGTTTCAAGAATGTTGCCTCACAATACCCAATGAGCTCCTAATTGATCTCTTATGAACTCCTTACAGAGACTTCTGGAAGGAGAAGGGATGAAAGTAGTTTTTCAACCTCCTTTGCCAGGGTTCCATATGCTGCCTACGTTCCATATGCTTCATTTTTAATCCATACTGAACAGTATACATGTAAACCTACAGCATCTTCGCATATTTAGTGCACTATTACATAGATTTCAGGCATGCCATATATGTTAGTTATATACAGATAATGTTAAATCAGCTGGTTATTGTTGTGAAATGAAGCATAACAGCATAATCAGGAGAGGTTCCTGTATCACCCTGAACGGGTTTATTAGAGTGACTGGATTACTGTATATTATCCCATTTGTAACATGGCTGCTTAGAAAACAAATAAACTAATAATATACATATTATTTTCTATCGCTGTCATATTAATTAAAAATGGTGAATTAGAAACAGAGAATGCACTTAAAGTAGACGATAAACACAAAATTGTCACACTGTCATGGTACAGGGTTGACTGTTGTCCTGAGTAATAAAGATTTTGAATTTAATTTCTAGTGGAATATACAGTGTTTTATTACTTGAGTAAAATTGCAGCGTATTTCAGTCAATATATGTTAATAGTCATGATGCATTTTATTTTGTAACTTGAAACACTTGACCTGTACTTTGCTACTTTTAACATCCATCCCCCAGTTTTGGCTAAGTGAAGAGACTTTTAAATGGACAGACTGCTTACTGAACTTCTTGGCGAATCTAAGCACAGTTTGAGATATTGTGGAGATGTGTTGAATCACATTTAGGAGAAACATCTAACATCAATTTAACCTCAGTACTGTGTAGGAAAAAAACAACAAAGAAATAACAAGATTTCATGTGTGATTTTTCTTATTGTGGGAGATGTGAAAAACAAATGATTAAAAAGGTTAACGATTTTGTCATAACAAATGCTCATAAATGCCATATTTTGTATCTCTGTACATGATTGATCTCATTTTTGTTGCTTCTGCAATGATTACGATACTTCCCTCATGTGTCATCACAGCAATTATTCTCTGTACAGTTCCTGTAGAGTCATTTATGGAGATAATGAATACGCAAGGGTCTACCTAACAGTGTGGTTGTTGCCTCCTCCACATGGAACAGGACCAGACCTCCCCTTGGTAGCAGGACTGATTCATACATATTTTATGTGTGAATACAGTCATTAGCATCACAGGATGACTATCTGTTTCCAATCTCCACCTTTGGTATCTAGTTATATGACACCAATTTACAGGCGCCGGGCTGTTTTTGATAGTGAAATTACAGTGTTTGTCTGTGTGATGGTGAAATTACAGTATTGAATATGTTTGTACACACTGGCGACGGCTGAATAACCAGCAAATTAGAGTGAATATGTAAAATGGGAACAAGATGATGTTTTTTAGCATGTGGATGTCTGAAGCCTGTGAATGTGGGGGTGCTTTCAGCTCAAGAGTAAAACGCAGCTTTTTAATATAGTGCATAAGAAACGCTTACTGTTGGGTATTAACACTTGTCCACCTACAAACCTGGTGTAATCTTTAATGGACAAACAGCATTTAAATCAGTTCATGAGTCACTCAACTAATGGAACATAGAGACCCTTTCGAACAGCATTCTTTATAAACCTCATAGTGGCTCTCGAGAGCTGATGATATAGTTTAGAATTGACAGGACCTGACGGGGTTTAATTGTATTCATCAGGAATTATTTAGATTGTGAATGCTGTCTGTATGATGGGGGTAAAAGGGGGGATTTGTGAGGTAAGCCGACATGAAGGCATTTACTTTCAGGGGCGAAGTTAATTTTTTTAATAAAAGATTACAAAACTTTATAAAATAATGTGTACTGATGAATCATTCATATTACCTGACTTGAAAATGAATTAAGAAAGTTGATATGGTCATTGTGTACCTAATGTTTACTTAGACCATGTATACAATGTGTATGTTTTTAACTTGTTTTTTTTTCTTTTTATTCTTTGACCAGAAGTCTCTTCTTTGTTCTCAGGGTAACCCTCTGAGATTTGGCTGAGATAGATTGAAAATTTACTGAATATTCAGCAGGGACTGGAATATGAAGATAGGAATCTAGCAGAAACTGATGTTTGGCTGCTCTTCCTTCCCCAAAAAACACCTTTATTTCCCTGGAGTGTGAAGGAACTGAACAAAGAACTGTCTACACAGGACATGTGATATTGCATCAGTCAGAGAGAGGGATTGGGTTTGAGAGAGGTGGTTGCATTGAAGTAATTGTATTTTTTGTAAAGCTGCTTGTCTGGTTGACTGTTCATTTTACTGAAAGATTCTGTCATTGTTCTGTCTTTGGTCAGATTGTGTTTAAAAGTGTAGAGTCTGAGTGGCACAGTATTCCCTTAAGTTTTTAGGTCTGACTATAATACAGATGTGGTTACAACGCAACACTTATTACCACATGTCTTTAATGTGATGAGGATAGAGCTCTTTTGTTTCTCTTCACATGAATGAATGTTCATCTTTGCCCTGGACTGACTGTTAAAACTCAGAATAACCCCAGAATGGCACTAATCTAATTGACTCAATGACTGATATGGGTTTATGAGAGGCTACAAGTACAGCTGGCATTCAGAAATACTAGAGAGAAATAGTGAGACAAGAAGTCTTTCAACTTTAACCTGTAACCTTCAATCCGGGCTAAATTTGTGATTAAATTATATAGTAAATGCATCCGGTGCATTTACAAAGGTTTAGTTTTCCCTAAACTAAAAATAAGCTTTTATGTTTTGTGTTAGCTTTTGGATTCTTGAAGCAAAGACAGGCTAGATAAAAGTTTTAATGGAGGGCAAGAAGATTATTGAAGAGTAATCACTAAAGCCTTGCTTTCCCACAAAACTATTGTACAGCTTCAGAATCTATATGATACTTGTGTGATGTTCTTTTGGTCCTTTTTGAAGCATGACAAACATGGCCACTATTTACTGTTATTGTATTGGAACTGACTAACAATTCTTGAAAAACTCCTTTTGTGTTTTGTGTAAAAACAGCATACAGTACAGGTGTGGAATGCTATAAGGGTGGGTAAATAATGACAGAATCTTTTATAAACAAAATATGACCACATAATAAAATGTGCACAACCTGCATGTTTAATGTTGAACAGAGGCACATTCTATGACTGTACATGTAAATGATACACAGCTGTTACATAAAAAACTCTGTCTTCCAATGTTACAGTTAAGGATGCACAATACAGTAATTTTTAATACCGTAATATTGTCAAAGCAAGTTAAATTATATTTAAATATATTTAAAACTGAAATGTATA
>JAZGTK010008297.1:0-18433 GCA_036877625.1 Ambastaia sidthimunki
TGTGTGTGTGTGTTTTAAAAGAATTGTCTGTTTTGTTAAACACTAGAGGGCACTAATATATCAGAGTCATCAGTGGCCAGCCAAACACATTTTAATTTAACTCCTGATTTTAGTGCTTATCTATATTCTTTGAAATGCTGTATTGTGTTACACATATTTTCACACATAAAAAGTCACACTTTGTACTTCCAGATAGATGAGGATATGCTTAAACTGGTCAAAGAGTCATTTGCCAAGAATGATAAGTGTGTTGATTTTATTCTGTTCATACTGTGTTTACCGAGTTACATAACACTTCAGAGCATGTATTGCTGGACTACGAATGAATGCCAAACACAGTTTAGGATCATAGCGGGGAGACACAAATATGCAAAGCTTCTTATCATGGTTAGCACAGACACCAGCACCTATAGCGCAAAACTGTTTAAAAACAAGTCATGAAGAAAGTCCCGCATTATTCGCCTGCACTGAATGAATTTTACATAATACGTAGAGATTCAGAAGACACCATCCTGAATGCTAATCAACGCTAACACAGCACACTGCTGTCAGAGCACTCAAACCAGGGCAGATGGCAGCCACAAAACACTCAAATCATGCCAGCTATGTCAATGGCATCATTATGATGCTCATAGTGCCAGTTAGTGCAAAGCTGATATGCAATGAGAAAAAGTTTTTCCCTGTCAAAAAAACTTTCCTCTTAGTCTGGGACACCTAATGGTCTCTTCTGAGAAATCACTGTCTTTCTGAGGGTCTCCTGACTAACCCTGTTTCTGACTGTGGGTGTCTTATAATCGGACTCTCATGTCTCACAGCCTGTTTACTTCTGAAGAAGGTTCTTCAGAGAGAACAAGGCTCTTTGCTTTCGGACACATCAGTCGTGTGGTTTTGTGATACTGTTGGTGACATTGATATATCAGCTGGAAACTGCAATATACATTCATATCCATGTTCATCACATATTCATCATTCTGTCTTTTTGTATTTTGTAAACTTTTTTGCATTTTAACACTTTTGATCACCTTGTAAAGTAAAAGTGAACAAAAATGCTCTTGCATAAGGTGAATTTCTTATCGTGCTTACAATATAACTGTTGGACATTTCAGTTAATAACTTCTCATATATCAGGGAATCACCTCGCTTTTGTCATACTGTATACAGTAACAGGCTCTATACATCTATGGCTGATTGTTTTCTTAGGAAGCATCATACAATGAATCTCTTGTCTGTCCTTCTAATGACCTCATCAACGGTGGATTAGGTTTTTGTGTACACGGCTTGTAGATACTGCAGGACTAGCAGACCTCTCACGAAAGAGGAATCAACATTTCATTTCTAGAGGAAAGCAAATATTCGTAAAGCTGGGCCTGTAAATCCTTCAAGCTACTGAAATTGTCCACGCTTGTAGCTTAATATGGAGCGAGGAGACATGAGTCCAACACAGCTTAGAACTTTAATTAAAGTAAAATATGTATATGTGTCTGTGTACGTGTATATGTACGTGTACATGTATATGTACTATGTGTATAAGTATATATATATTTGTGTGTGTGTGTATGTGTATATATGTATGTGCACCGTATATGTATGTGCATGGGGCAAACAGTTAATGCTGTATGGTGGTGCCTCAGCATGCCTGTATCATAATGATTGGAGATACAGGTTTGTCATTAAAGTCAATGAGAAACATCTGTGGAGTTCAGGATATCCTCACCATGAAGTCACCTCACATGCCTGGAAAATAATAGACCTAGAGGACCATTTACATTTGACATTTTCCAGCATGATGGTAACACGTCTAACATAATTTAGTATGTTAACATGTTTTGTCAAGCCAACATAATTAAATAAATACAAATAGCACTTGAAACTGGATAACATTAAAAGTTTTATACAAAGTCTTTATAGGAAATTATATGTAAACACAGAAAGTTACCCAGAGGTGCTGTTCATGGCCACTGGAGACAATGTTACTTCATTTTTTTAACTTTGTTTAAACATTGTTTAACTTTTAAGTCATTAAAAGACAATAAAAATATACATCAAAAATATTTATATATAAATTATAATATATATAAAAGATGGCTGAATGAATAGACAGATGTTGAAAAATATGAAATGTTTAAATATCATAATGTATACTATAATAGTATAAAGTTAATAATATTGGTTCCTAATAATGCACAGACTATAGATACAAGATCTTAAAAAAGAAGAAAGCTTCTCTTTGCTCCTCAGAATAATTGCAGGATTATTTGTAAATCTGTAAATGTGTGATGGCCTTCAGAGGGGTTTGAATGTTTGGCTAGTGCAATAACAGCCACAATCAGGCATTCATACATAATCAGCACAAGAACAGCTGGCCATCAGCAGATATTTATGACCTCTCATTAACTGTCTTCCTCTCAGGACCTCCAGATGCCTGATGATCACACACATCAAATGAGTGGAAACATCTCTCTTCTGTATGAGAACCTTCATTTGTCCTGTCGTACAGATGCTAGTTATCGCTCCTGCCCAGCATACCTCATATTTTATAAAGAATAAGTGCAAAGACATGCGTTGGAAACATTTTCATCTTTCTGACTGTCTTTAATCTTGTTGACATTGTGTTTTTCATGATGTCTTTTAAGGAATGTGATATGATTTTCTTGATTCTATTTTCTTCAAAATGTTAAATCCATTTTCTCTCCTTTTTTTGTTAAAACCATTCAAGGCCCTTTTCGTCTGCACACTACAAACTAAAGGTCACATCAGAAGTATGAATAGAAAGACTATTGCAGATTTGTACCGTGCTCCTGTTAAACCTATTTCTTTTATTTATGCATGTGACAGACACATCTAACCAAAGCAACTTACATTGCATGCAGATTACACACTTTATCAGTATATGCATTCCCCAGAATTTAACCTCACCATTGCTACTGGAAGCCTTCTCTGTTTTCCCATTAAAGTTTATCTATAGAGGGAAGAGATAGAGAAATGTGGAGCACATTTACCACAGAATATCAGCTATCAGAATATCAGCTGAGTATCTCCTGATGATAGTTTCTCACATACAACCAGCAAATTGTCAAATCCTAACAAATAGCTTGAGACTCTAAGATGACAGTTAAAATGACCATCATGAGAAAGGAAATTAGGTGGATTAATGCTTGTCTTTCATTAGCTTCCTGTGATAGAATGCATCTGTCATAGCCAATAATGAAGCAAGGACTCTTTACAGTAAACCTAATGGCACCTTCAACAGAAATAAATGTAATATTCAAGACTCTGAGAATAATAAGGAGCTGTGGGTTAAAGATATG
Organism: Ambastaia sidthimunki; assembly: GCA_036877625.1. Classification (NCBI taxonomy): domain Eukaryota; kingdom Metazoa; phylum Chordata; class Actinopteri; order Cypriniformes; family Botiidae; genus Ambastaia; species Ambastaia sidthimunki. The sequence continues at coordinate 3,309 of JAZGTK010008297.1, forward strand.
CTGATGTTTTAGGGAAGTCATCACGGCTTGTATTTTGAACCCTCTTCCTTTTCTCATTCCACTACACGTTCTATGGGGGATGAACATTTGCAAAAGTAAACTTTCAAGGTTTATGCATTGCTTGCAATTTCTCAAGTAACATGGTGCAGCATTCATAAATTGATTTTAAAAGCTTAATTACTGCCATATCTGTAAAATAATATTGTCGTGTAATAAACTGGTTCCCTTGTTATTCATTTCTTATTGATATAGATGTTTAAATTTGTTGTTTGATTTTTGGACACACAACATGGGACGGATTATGAAAATCAGATTCACACCCAGCAGAGGTTTTATTGCTTTTCAAATGTGTGTGATGTGAGTAATAAATCTAAAAGTATCGTACAGTTATGATCTTCTCCCAGAACCATTATGTATAATAGGCATGTAGAAATGACCCCTGATACTGCTTAATATTTTACTGCCCACTTCTGGGCCTCAATGCCATGCAGACAGGCCAATAATGAGCCATCACACTGAGACCTCTTTTGGCAAAGTGCACACTGCTTATGGGAAACAAATGGCCTGTTTGTAGCCTTGCTCAATAATTGCTCTCTTAGCCAACAGCCGACTGACTCTAAGCCTCGACTGTGTCGGTTATCGCACTAATTAATTGCAGATTTTGAGCCAAGTGCAGCCGCCCACTGAGTGTCCCTATCTAATCTCTATTCCTTTGTATATTTTCCTATGCCTTTAATCAAAGAGTCGGTAAAAGGCAACCAGAGGCAGTGCTCCCACGAGGATGTGGATGGCCACAGCAGAAAGCAAAGCAACCCAGATGACATCCATCAGTCAGGCCCCTGGTCCCCACGCACAGTGCCCAGAAGACATACAGTAGGAGGTACCAGCACCGCTGGGGGCGCGATCGTCATGCAGTCCTACAGCCTTGACCACAAGAAAGAGGCTTTTCTCGAACATCTGAAACAGAAGTATCCCAGTCATGCCTCTGTCATCATGGGCCACCAGGAAAGACTCAGAGACCAGGTGAGCTGAGCTCCACCGACTACATTTCTTACAGAAAAGCTACTTTATGTGAAATAGTTTCTTTTATTCTGAATTGTTGACTTGGCCTTTAAAGCTCAGATAAAGACTAAATAAGGGTTTCTGGTTGTTTGTCTTTGTCTTAATCGCTAGAATATCTTTAAATCAAATTATAATGCTAACATAAAGAGATTAAAGCTTTTGAGAATGTGTCATAGCAGTCGACAAAAACAGCAGAAACACCATCATGGAATATAACGTTTCAGATGTGTGTGTGAATCATTAGATTTGGTCATAGTCAATTAAATTCAGCATTACATTAAATCTTTCTGTAAGACAGTTTTCCATTCAGGCTTGAGATGTATCAGGAACCTTTACTGTTGATTGGGCCCATGTTCACACATGATGACAAGCTCCTACATACTTCATCTTTGAAATATCTGCAGAGGATCTGTAGCTACTCTGATCTACACAAATGTTTCATCTGACTCTTGACACATTAATGGCCACTGACATTTTTATTGCTGCTGGTTTCCACTTCACATTTTCAATGTGTCTTTGTTGGTCGGATGAGTTTGAGTTGTAGCCTGTTAGTTATATGAATTGTTCCCTGGTTTATTTAATTATGGGTTCGAATAAGCAATTAAAAGCAATCATTAATACAATAAAAAATAAAATCATAAAAATATTGATACACATTTTATAATAGATAATTATTATAAATAATAATGTGATTAAAAATGTAAATACATTTGGTAGAATATGTGATCATGGATTTAAGATTGATTTAAATGATATGACAAGAATGCAATATCATACAATCTTCAGAAGACTGCGTTTAAATACAGCTGACGAAACTCTTGTATCCATTAGCTTTGAAACGGTAATGATTAAATGCAAAATTAAAAATGTAAAATATAAGGTAAAACCTTATAAATTACAAACATGTAAGCGTTGCTTCAAAGTCATTTCATTTCAAAACGAATCAACTCTTGGCCAGGGACGCCATACATTTGGTAACCACATCTATATAGTTAAGTACAATAACATTAAGCTTTGCAATTCAGATGCAGTTCAATATTGTGCAATATTAATTTGTTTGTTTTATACTTTTTTTACTTCCTGTTTTTTTCCAATGAAAAAAAACTATCCCCCCTCCGACTCCCACCATCCCCAAAAATTTATCTTAGTTATAGTAAACAAGTTGATGTGGAATGAGCGCATTTCGCAACGTCGTTCAGACGTGCCACAATACATTTATTGTAGACCAACAAGTCTTTCAGGTAAGTTCATACAGGTGGGTGTGTTTCTAAAGACGCTGATGTCACGGCTCAAGGAGTGACACGCACTGCATCTGAAACAACAGAGAAGTTTGTGAAGCTGGATCGGTTTGGTTTTGCTGTTTATAATTTGGATTATGTCCTGATTCCTGACGGTGGATGGTTCCCAGACGTTTCGCATCAAGGTATTGGGAATTAGGGAGAGAGACATTTTGGGGTGACAATGGATCATGTGGCGTGTTTGTGAACAGTAGGTTTGTCTCAGCTCGCTTAGCTAAAATGATGATGAACTTTTGTTGTGCGGTTGTTCAATAGATTTTAGTAACTAGTTTTATTCAACCGTTAAACTAAATGATGCGTAGGCAATTTTTTTATCGACAAACACATTTTTGCGTGTCCTCAGATCTGAGCGTTTGGTCTGTATCAAACCACAAGTCGTCTTAACTAGAAGATATTAGCCAAACAATTCGGATGTTATGAGTTACTAAACTTTAAATGTTATTATGACTTAGACTGATAATGCTATTTGTTATTGTGTGTCTTTACTAAGCAGTTCTAAACTGCTGTATTAATTTAATACTAATTTAATTTTTTTGCATGTACCAGGGAAGTTTAATTGCATTTTTCATACTGTAATTTTTTGTAAGTTGTCTTTGTGACTGAGGCCACAGTCCTGAGTAATATTGTCATGCCCTTGACTCTGAATAAAACTCATGTCCATCCAGTCAGAGGGAGTGTGTCTTTCATCCTCATTTCTTTCCTCAATATTCTCCAGGCCCAGAGAAATGAAGGTATGATTTATCTGACCCTGCCAGGGTTTTCAAAAGCCTGGCATAAGACCAGCTTAGATGGTTTCTGGCCATTTATCAGCCTGTGATTGGAGGAAGGTGCAGGGAACCATGAAGGCTGTTCCCCTCAATCCGACCCTTATGCTTTAACCTTTTGTTTTTGGGTCTTTCTCTATTTTCCTGTGTTCTGCAGGTGACACATTCTGATAGTGTTTGAGTGTAAATGTATGTTGGATACTTATGTAAGTCTGTCTGCTTGTTGATGGTCTGATAGCTGAGACCTCTGGATCTGTATAAACAGATAATGCAAATATAAAGTATAATAAATGTTTTGGGTTACTTGTCCTTGAGCTTGGAAATTTGTAGTGTTTTTCTATGTTTCATTCTTACAATATATTTGTAAATAATACATTTAGGAAATACATTAAGAATACATTTATAATACAGTTGCATTATGCATAGAATTAATAACATATATCTGTGCACAGTTTGATGCTGTTTTTTCGAGTGTTGATAAAAGGCCATTATTCGCTCTCGCGGCGTCTGCAAACACCCGAACGATTGTAAGCCGACCCACAATGCAACACCTGTGCAAAGATAACATCTAACTCATATTCATCACTGTCAAGTCTCAGCCTGGACCTTTAGACTTTTAGTTTTAGGATTTCACCTAGTGAATTGTACTAGCCCTGTTTTCTATCAGACAGCACAGTCTTTGACTTTGAAAAGAAGTCTTCATAATGGGCAAATTCATCCACTCATTGTACAAAGTCGGTGAAAGCAGTTTGTTGATACACTGAGAGTGTTTTCAATGTAAAGGTGAGGAAATGGTTGTGAGGTGAATCTGGTGTCAGAACTGAAGTTAGTTTTAGATTTGCATGACACAAGACTTCAGGTTGAAAGCGTCTCTGTTTTGTATGGTAAACAGAGTCACTAACACAACACAGCATTGTTTGGTGGAACACACTTGAGCTTGGACTAATCTCCTGAGATGCACAAAACCATCGTAAAAAAGTGTAAAAAAAGTTATTCTGATTTAAATTCTATTCTGGTAGCTGGGAAATACAAATATAAAGGTGTTTACAGAACTGTTTTGAGACTCCTAGGGAAATGCCTGTCTCAGAGTCGAAGCGTAAGGTGTAATTGTGTGCTGACCTCATAATTGTGGTGTCACCAAAACCACAGAGCAAAATGAGGGATGGTGGTATAGAAGGATTAAGTTCCTTCAGGTCATGCAAGGTGGTAATCTGGCAGGTGTGCATGTCACAGCAGGTCAGTGTGCATGCTGCGGTTGTGATGATACACACTCTAACTCTGAAGATGAAGCTTTATGCATGTCGGTTCTTCCCATTGCCAGGAATGGAACCATGACTTAACACCTCAGGCTGAGAACACATCCAGGCTGCACTCGACATATCCACCATATATCCTGTCTGTTTAATCCCTAAGGGTATCATTGGAAGAACATCCATAAAATCGCACAGTGATTCGGGAATATAAATAGGCTACAATGTTTCAAGCATAGATTCTTGTTAATTTCATATTCTCCATTAAAAAAACTTTAAAAAATGATGTACGATTTGTTGGAATCAGACAAAAAAATGAATGAGCCACAAGAAAGCAGAGAACAAAAATAATTTTTTTATGGATTGTTAAAACAAAGGAAAGACTTAGGAAGGCAAAACATACAAATAAATGATTTTAGGTGTTTAACTGCTATTTGGAGAATTGGAATCACTAGATGAGGTCTTAATTAACGCATTTTTGTGAAAACTTTAAAATAGACCAAAACTGACACTTTTTACTTGTTTTGCCTGTAGCTCATAATTAGCCTGCGCACATTCTGACTCATTCAACATGCTAATAGGTCCTCGTGCTTTGCTGCTTTTGTGTCACTGGAGATAAATCACAGCATTTGTTTTTTTAATGGGAGCTAAATTACAGGACTGAGCCGTAATTGACTTAAAGACATGTTGACAGTTGTATATTTGCGTGTCATGAAATGGTAAAATTTGGCAGGCTGCTGCCCAGCCTTCTTTTTATTCGCTCGTTGCTCTTTATTCATAGATAATTGTTTTTTTTTTCATATTTAGGCACACAAATTGCAAGCCTGTGTGTACAATAAATCAAGAACTATAAAATCATATTTTTATGTTGTCTCTGTTCTGTTTGATTGCTTGTATTGTGTCTGTCTGTCTTTATGGAGTTATAAAACAACATTTAGCATCTCCACTCCCTCTGTTTCAAGCTTCTCCAGATATGTATGGTTCCAGATACTGCAAAATCTTTAGGGCTCTGTCAAAGCAGGTTTTTATTTCATTGTATTTGGGGAATTGTTTAATATCAGATCCTGTATTTGATAGTGCTGCTCTGAATCATTCATGCTAATGTCTTCTTTGATCTTTGTGTTGTCTTGTAGATAAGAAGTTCTGTGGCCAGTGTAACTCCTCAGTCTGCTGTTGAGGAGCATCTCTCTTTGGCTTGCCTTGACTCCTTGGAGGTCATGTCGGTGAGAGAAGCCCCCTCCGCCTTCACCCGGGGCATTCGCTCCAGAGCGAGCCTCCCTGTGGTCAAGTCAACCAACCAGACCAAGGACAGGTCATTAGGTACAGTGTTGTCCCAGTGCCGTCACAACTCTAGAATTTAGTAGCTTATATGCTACATATATTTCTGGCTGCTTTTGTTTAATCAGTTGTTCACTGATTTTTTATGAATACAGTAAATATTTGAAGTGATGTTATAGATCAGGCTTGGCAAAGTTAAGCTGATAAAGTCAGATATTAATCTACAAATTCATTTTAGATAATGAGTTATTAGTCAACACATTTTTCTCATATCCATATTATTCATTAAAAAAGGTTGATAATTTAATACAATATTTTAATACAGTATTAGGAATGAATTCTAACTTAATTTTAATATAATTTGTATTGAAATATAATTATTGTCATATGATTACCAAAACATGACAGAAAATAGGATTTTTTAAACTCTTATAACTCTTATATTAAACTTTTAAACTCTGGCCTGGTGTTCTTTAACCCAGACATAAAGCATGCAATGCCATTCAAACTAGATAAAAACCATTACAGTGTACAAATCAGATAAATGTGACAGCTAACCAGTACACAGTATTCTTTACTCTACTGACCAGTTCACCAAATCTGTTGGAGTGGATTTTAAAAGCACACTCTCACATTTTAAAGTTTATATTTCAATAAAATGGCTTTTAAAATAAGCAAATACAAAAATTAAACTCCACATACGTATATTTTAAATAAATTTAAATATTTAAAATTCATTTTGAAGTATGCATGCAAATATTAGGCTTTCTTTCTTTTTAATTGATAAAGTTTACCAAAGATTAATTTTGATAAACTATTTGTTTAATAGAGCATCTACATCTGTTCATTTGGATGTCAACATCTGGTTAATTTTATAGCTAGGAAGCAAATAGTTAATTTCTCTTTACATTTTTTGAATTTATATGGTATGAAAATGCATTCCTACCAGACCTTATTTTGATTGTCTTTGGGGATTTATAAAATAAAAAAAAAAACGGTTGTCACCATTTACTATTAGTGCCTTTATTAAGCTATGCTATATATGCATTAATAATACATAACAGTCTTTAGCATTTACAGCTTTTAGTGATTTCATTGTTAATGTACCCCAATAAACAGTAGGCATCATTTGATACTGGTAAAAAATTTTGTTTGGTGTATTTTTAGGTGTACTGTACCTGCAGTATGGAGAGGACACCAAAAAGATCCGTATGCCCAATGAGGTGACCAGTGCAGACACAATTAAAGCTCTGTTTGTCAGTGCCTTCCCCCAGCAACTCTCTATGAAGACACTGGAGTCACCTAGTGTGGCAATATACATCAAAGATGACACGAGGAACGTGTACTACGAGTTAACTGATGTCAGGTGTGTTTTTTAGCAAGCTTGGCCCGTATGATCGCTTTCTGGTGTTAGTGGCAAGCGTGGTAGGCCTGTTTATTTATTTATTTTTAGCACAGATTTATGTCATAATGTGTTTGTCAGACACGGTTATAAACAAGAAATATGCTTTTAGGGTATAAGATAATCTGAAGATCAAACGCTTAACGTGATTAATATCATGAATTAAAAATAACGAACCACCTAAATATGGAATTTAAGTTGACCTTGAATAGGAAAAAACATTCCTGGTGCATCATGGGATGCATCATGTGGAATATGAACAATGCAGATTATGATCCTGCCAAAATATCACAGACACTGTCTTTATGTGGAGTTAATACAGTGTGGTTGTCGTATTTGTGTTGGTTTATAAGTGCAGAAAATTGCAGGGAGTGCTTGATTGTAAGTATGCACAGACTGTTGGGTGACGCCCTTTTCCACACCCTACTCTACACTGGCTTGCGGCTCCCTAACTGTGTGTGTGTGTGTGTGTGTGTGTGTGTTTAGCACTGGTTGGACTTGGTTTCTTAAACTCGAGCTTGTGTTGACATGTTGCTAACGTTTTTGTCACTATGAGTCTGGACTATTAAGAGTCACTTGCACTGTTTACACCGTGAGACTTTAGATTATTTTCCACTGAAATATTTATCTTGAATATGAGCTCTCTCTCTACCCCAAAAAAGCCCAAATATTGAAATTTTAAGTAGGTTTAAATATATTTGCAATGTAAGATTCATTTCTGTGTACTTCACAGGAACATCACACCACACTCTTGCCTGAAGGTGTATAATAAGGATCCAGCCCAGGCCTTCAATCACAAACTAAGAGCCAATAATGGAGATATTAGGGTGAGTAAAGGGCCACAAAGTGTGTCAAAAATATACAATCTTCTGGCCAAAAGCCCTTTTTCTTATCTGTATAGTATGCAGCTGGTGTTGACTGGTGTCAAGATTATGAGGGGTGAAATTCTGCATCTATATCTCATGTTACCCACTGATAAGATAAAGCTACTATTTTGCAATTATATTGACTTCTGTACTGACTAATTATATGAAATACTGTTGAGCCATTATTATGATAATGGCTGCTTGTTTTTAATAGTGGAAGAGGCAGTTTCGGAGAGGTTAGCGATATCACGCTAGCTTTAAAAGCATAAAATCCCACCTTCACTTTAAAACTTTGTCCAAACTGAGATATCTTAGGGGGCGGCGTATTTAAGTTTTAAGTATTCAACGATGTCTTAAAATGCTGGCTCTGTAGGCAGCTCTTTGGTTTTGTAACACAGCCACATTTTCTGATTATAAGATTACTCTGTCTCATCCCTATCTTTGGTTCATAAGGCCGTAGCGTATTTAGAAGAGCATAATTCAAAGTCAGGGCTAAAATTCCTGTGTGGGGATGAGCTGAGCTTAAATTATGAGACAAGCTGAGCTTCAGTGTCCTTTTGGAAAGCTAGACAGAGGATGCATTTAACCCTCTGGTGTTCTGCTGTAATACGAGTGCAGAAGGGACCAGCTCCTGTCTGCTATTTAACAGAGCTTCGTGGTCCTCCATAGCCAGCTGTGGTGTAGAAGATAATGGCCAGATTATTACAAGCTATAGACAGTTACAGACAATGGGAGCTAATACAGTCCAATTATCTGAAACTGCTTTCAGTAGTGAAACACTGTTGTGGTATTTATCCTGTAGAGTATTTAACTGTTATTGTAGTAATTAACTACTTTAGGGATGGTTTGGAGCAGACAGTCAGATTTCAAAATAAAGAGGATTTTGAACATCTTTTTAACCATATTTGGTAATAATAAAAAGGGATTTGCGTTAAGTTGGTCATGGGACGTTTTAAAATTTTTTACAGATATTATAACCAATCTAGTCTAAAAAAAGTCTAAAAAAAACATTCTTAGAACATTCAAAACATCATTTTTAACGTTTTTGTTACTTCAATGGAAACGTTAGGGAAACGTTAGCTCTGGATGCTAAGTAGAAGCAGGTGACATTGCTGCAGCTGTTTATTCATCCTGTGTGTTTTCTTAAGGCAAATGTCTGTGCATCTCGCAGACAGCATTCATACTGTACGTATGTTTTCCATTTTCCTGTTTAACACAGCTGGCCTGTCTTCCGGCCACTCCCATATAATCTCAAAACAATGCTTTGGCACATGTGTCTGTTTGTGGTTTTGGGACAATGACCTTCATACGCCTGTGACCCCACAGAGGTTCCACTGCCACAGAACAGTCCTAAAAACAGTCCACATGCTTTGGTTCTGGGGAACCCTGTTACCCGCCTAAACAACTGTGAGATTGTAGGGAAGATATGAGGCAGAAAAACAAATAGATGTGTTTAACAGTTCCCCTGAGAGTGTGAGAAAGCAAACGTGCGTGGACATGTGTGTTGATATGATGCCCTTGTTTTGAAGGGCTTCAGGTTTATTTTCTGTACTGTTTGGGCATGGTGATATATTGTTGTAGCCGTTTATCAGTGTATCAGCGCTTTAAATCTCTTGAAAGTTGAAGCTTGTCCTTCATTCATGTAATTTATAGACCTGTGCACTGTCAGTGTTTGTAGATTCCGTGGGGCTTTTTATCATTTGTGACATGTTGATGAGTCTCAAGCGTTCACGTTTAAAAATGCGTGTTTGGCTTTATTTTCTCATTGGACCTCAGAAGCACCACATTTTGATGGAGGTCTTTGTGTACCCTGTAAAGATCTTAGCTAATACAATAATTAAAAAACATGGGCTGCACGTCTGACTTTGGGGTATCCAACAGGAGAACCAGGAAACTTCTGAATGTACTGTCTCTTTAAGAAACAATGACAGACTGACTTAATTGACAGAAACTTCAGTACCATTTATTTGTTGCAACTTGTTTTGTTGCATCATTCATAATTTTTTTTAGCATTGCATTTGTCAGGCATTCAGCCAAATGGTCAGACAGAAACATTAAATGCAATTCTAATTTTTTAGGTTCGTCTACTGTATCTGGTCTAACACTAAACTTGAGGTTAAGACGGGTTTGGAGGTTTGGAGAGTGTTCTTTCTTTTTAAGATAATTCAGAGGGTGTTGGTGTGCTCTGAATGAGGGATTATTCACATGCACGCACATTTTGTCTGTGGACTTTTATTACTGCATGCTTAAGCATGACCACTGTACAAAGACAGGTCTGGGCAGGGCTATTAAAGGTTTAATCTTTTGTTCAGATCATGTGCTTTCTAAACATAAATCATATCAACACAGAAAATACAATACAATTCTGTTTTGGTTGTCATGCATTGAAAATTTCGTTAGGAAAGTTTCCTCATCTCTCCCGCCAAAACCAGTTTAATCTTCTTTTTCATGACAATAATGTGACAGGTGACAAGATGGCAGATTCTTTTATATTTAATGACTTTCTGTGTAATGGAGTTTCTACTTGTAATTTTAAAATGGTGGGTAAAATGCACCATTTTATAGGAAGGACAGTACAATGAATAAAAACACATTCCATATCTTTTGTTGTTAGGCCGTGTGTTTAGGTTGTTAAAGGCAGTGTATTCAATCAAACTATATTTATGGTGTTAATTTGTCCTTGGTGGAGGCTGTCCTTAACTGGTAGTTGACAACATGGACAAAACTATACAAAGTTAAAGAAACTAGGCATTACTGCATTAAAAGTTAATTTGCAAAAAAATATTCGCAATTTGTGTTGCCTTTTTTGTACAATTATATATTAGCTTAATAAATATAATTATATAAATATAAACAAATAAGTATAAATTGTACATTTCAGGGTTTGCTTAGAATGACATTTTACTTTAAGTACAACACACAATTTTGTACCACTTGATGTCCAATTTTAAAAATCTGGGTCCTAAAGCGAAACCAGCTGCTTGCATTCCTCATCAACAGTGTTCACAAACATTTCCCAAGCTGTCCCAGAATCCTTCCTCATAAAGTCTTGCCATAACTTCTGTCTGATGTGTTGTTTGTTGCCCATCCGTAGATCACAAGAGAGAGGCTTTACAGTAGCAGACAGCAGCCTGGAAGCCCCAGCCCAGTGCACACTCTCCCAGGACCTCACAGTCCTATCCACTCAATCCAGGGCTCCTTGTCTCCTCCAACACCTCGCTCTGTGCCCTCCTCCCCCTCCAGGATCGCCTATAGCCACGCTGTTTCCATGCCTGGTGGTGCTACCTTACCCAGGGAGCGTCTGTCGAGCGTTCCCCCCAGTCGCCCCGTCACGTCCTGTTGCGGTGGCATCCTGGAACGACGGGACGTTAAACCTGATGAAGATCTGAGCAGCAAGAGCGTTCCTATGTATTCTGAAACATTAGCTCCTGTCGAGGCCAGGCTCAGCATCGCCTCTTCTCAAGGAAGCCACACTGGAGACATGCCGGACGGGGCGGCATACATCCAACATCGTGGCTCTGTCAAGTCTACCGGTGCTTACGCAGAAGGCCAGGACCAGCAGCACACCCTCTACAGACAAAGATCTCGCAAGTACAGCGAGACTCCGCTGGGTTCCAAAACTCCGCCTCCTTCCCCCCACCGGGTCACTGAGGTCAGAATGATTGACATACACCCAGGCCAAAACTCCCACATGTCTTCACAAGGAGTTCCAATTGAAAGGGCATCAACTGTTAGGAGGTCTTTACGCAAGGACAGTAATGGAACCATGGAGGGTCTGAGCAGGGTGAGAGGCAACATAGCTTCTCCTGTTTTTGCTGAACTTCCACCTGGTCATGGAGAGAGACCATTTCAGGGACATCCCGGAGATCCTCAGAGGTGAGGCTTAATGTGTCAGTGTTTTGGGGCACATGCATCAGGCACATTAAAGGCAGGGTAGGTGATCTTTTACAGAAAAAACTGGTTTGTTGTTATGCTGGTTGAAAGTCTCTAACCATCCTAATAGCAATCACCAAGTAAAGTGGTATATAAAATGTATTCATACATTTATATATCTTCTGTGAAAAGCACAGCCAATAAAATCCAATCATTGCATTTGGTCCAAACTATGTATTTGCATACCTCTGTGCTTTATTGAAGGAGGCGTGGCTTTGAAGGGAGGTGGGCGTGTCCTTATGCTTTCAAAGCTAGGTTGCTTTTGGCCTTTTGAGATATTCATAAAGATAAAATGAACTACTTAGAGTCCTATCTTATGATGCAGTTATTTGTCCAAACAACACATGCATAATGAATGACTAATGAAAAATTAAAATCAAACAATCATGTAAATCCCAATATTAATATCCACTGATGTTCACGACATCAAAGAATGACAAAGTTCTGCCCTCAAGAACAGAGCAGGGCAATATAAACACCCTGCTGGTGTCCCAGCCTGCCCTAAATGTTTTTAATACTAGATCCAAATCTAGATCCACAGTGGCCTGCAAACATATACTTTTGGTGTTTATGATATTGTGGCATTTATTGTTGCCATGGTTTGTGTTTTGCAGTATTAGAATAAAGGCTATGGAGCAGCAGATAGCCAGTCTTACTGGACTTGTTCAGCATGCACTTTTGAAGGGCTCAAAAGAGACCACCGGGTAACTGCTCAATTAAACTTTATGATGCTTCATATGAACTAAGTGTTATAGAATAAAGTCTAAATTTGTGAAGTATAGAATGAACTGAAATTAATGATAAGTATATTTTTATTCTTTTTTTTCACATGAATTCCAACGAAAATCCTTTACTTTAGTGAAAATTCATTGAGGATGACTTCTGCTCATAACATCAACAATGGTGGTGAGTATAAAATACATTGGCTTATTTTTAGCTCTCTTATTCAATCAAACATTAAGGTTATTGAAATAGTATTCGTTTTATTATATACTATTATGTTTCATCACAAATATCTCACCTTATGTTTACAAATAGATATAGCTTTAAATAATAAAACATTGTTTTTCTTTATCAGTCTGTGCTGTAGCATCATCTCAGACCCCAGCCGTGCAGACAGACCCTCCTACATCACAGGCTCCGCCCCCTGTCCGAGACCCTGCTGTACGTGCTCTCCTCTCCACCTTCAGGAGAAACGTCTCTGACCTCAGACTGCAGCTCCACCAACTCAAACAGATGCAGGTACCTACAAAACCTCAATATCACACCTGAATGCAGCAGGTCAAGAAACTTCATAAGAGCTTTGCTTCTCATATGTAGCTGCAGAATCAGGACACCATGAGGATGATGCTGCGACAGGCGGAGCAGGAGATATCTGGCAGGGTTTCAGAGAACCTCCTGAACCCTGAGGACCCTGTTCATAGACAGAGAGCCCAGGTGGAAGAAGAAAGACACAAGTATATGTGCATGGAGGAGAACGTTCTCCTACAGCTTGGGTAAGAGAACAAGCATCATAAATCTTATGTGACTAGCATGCTACCACTGATCCTTGACATTAATTAGCCGCGGAGAATCCGTTACAGATTGTTTGGAATACAGGAGACAGCTGTAGACGAACGGAGCAACATGCTGCCGTCCAACGGGAACATTAGAGCGGTGATTAGCTTCTGCTAATGAGCCAGATTTGATGTTGATTAACTTCTCACGTGTAATCAAAGCAAAAATCCCTCCGATCTCCCACACTAATTAATTATATTCCCACGTCTCCAGTCGACGCTAAACACAGGCTAAAATAAACAAGGAACAGTGGGTTTTTGACATCATTAGTGTTGTATTGGGTGGTACTCATTGGCTCGTTTGGAAATGCAGACCTTGATTAAGTAAAATCATTTGTGGGTGGAGGTGTGGATGATAGATAGAAGGAATGGATGGATGACGTATAAAAAAAAAATACTGTCCAAACCTGTCTCACATGAATAAGACTTCTAAAAGTTACCTGTAACAAAGACCTCTGTGTTCTGCTGGGGAAATAAGTAAGATTACTTCAGGGTAGTTAGTCCTGGTCAACTACCAAACATCAAAGCATTTTATTTAGTTGTCCAAGATCTGCCAATTCATACCAATACTAAACGACAAATTCATATCATAACCGTATCCAGTTAGACGCCATATTGAGTTTTTTTTAACACAAAACAGGACGTGACATCATGCATTGGAAAACCCTTCAGGCACGCCTCAGGAAAATCAGGAACTATTTCCCACAGATACGGTACTTGAACTGTGATGTCAGCACGTGCAGTGACATGTAGCTGCTGTGCTAAATAATTTTATATGCAGGGGCTTATAAAACTGAAGTCTTGATGACTGGCTGCAGCCATTTAGGTTTTTAAAAGTTTTTTCACAACTTTCCTAACAGAAACAAGTCTGAGACACTAAGAAAAATGAGGTTATTTTAATCCTCTATAGGTATTTGGCTGAGGGCTTTTGTTTCAGTCTTTAGCACTAAAGTTCTCTGTATGTCAACTGTCAGTCAGCAAACAGGCTTAAAGCGTGTTGAACAGGTTTCAGCCATTAGCAAGTCTCACAATCACAGCTTTCTCCTTACACAGTATTAGGTGTCATTGCTGCAAATGCTGTTTTAGTATTTTTTATTTATTTAAATCATGCTTATATACTAATATGCGCAATTATGCTAATATTATATTTATAATTTGTTTATTTTATTTAAAAAATAAAGCATTTTCACTAGTGACCCCAGAACCTAGACTCAACTGTATATTCCACAATTAAATTGCCTGACTTATATTGTATGGCACAGAGAGCTGGAAAACTATGTTGAGAAGCTCAAGAGGGAGTCCACCTCTGGCACGAGCCATCGACCGGTCACCCTGAAGGACGTGGAGGACGGAGCTGTCAACCTACGAAACGTCGGAGAAGCTTTGGCCGCTCTCAAAGGTTAACAGCATTTCTGTTTCTTCTGCTGTGGAACCATGTCAGATCCTTTATCATTTTCCAGATCTTTCCCCTGTGTAATGATTTACTGAAATGATTTCAGGAGAATTTCCAGTCCTGCAGATGAAGATGCGTGCGGTGTTGAGGGTGGAGGTGGAGGCTGTGCGTTTCCTGAAGGAGGAGCCTCATAAGATGGACAGCATGCTGAAGAGAGTCAAAGTTCTGACCGACACCCTCAGTGCACTGAGAAGGTAAATACCAGCAGTGCTGTGTCTCATATAAACTCCCACCTGCATATGTAAAATGTAATTTTTTTACAT
>JAZGTK010008298.1:0-18432 GCA_036877625.1 Ambastaia sidthimunki
ATATATGTGTATGTGTGTATATATATATATATATATATATACACACACACACACACACACATTTTGCAGTGTAACTTTAACTTCTGCTCCCCCCTCTCTCTCTCTCTCTCTCTCTCTCTCTCTCTCTCTGTAAGAGCTGGATGTCGTTTACCCTCCATATGGTTACTCTGATATTCCTCTGGATGGTCTCCCTCTGGACCCAGAGCTACACGAGCAATATATGCCAGAGATGACCTTTGACCCTCGACAGGTGTACCCCAATCCTCTTTAACCACACTGCCAGCAGGTGAGCTTGCCTGCTGATGTAAGTCACGGCTTAGTTGCGGATTTACACAGCTAACAGGACACATTCTCAGAACATTGGCTAACGTTCTCTCAAAGTTCTCTCAACATTATCAAAAAAGGATCTTGTATTAATGTTAGTAAAAATATGTTTAAGTTGCATATCACATATATCAAAAATGTTGTTCTTAAGTTAGAAGTGGAACGTTTTTAAAACATGACAGAATTTTAAAAAGTAACATTATTACAACCAAGCAATACTGTTGTTCCAAGGAATGTTCCAAGAACTTTCAAAATAACATTTTTGTTAGCAAATAGAAATGTTAGGGCAACATTATCACAACGTAAAATTATCTGGTTATTTAGCACTGTGAAGTTCTTACAAACTGTCCCTCTCGATCTTCAGGTCAAATGATGTAGACGTTGGTGAACATGGTTTCTTCCCGCAGAAGGCTTCAGGGCCTGAACGTGTGCAGTGCTAAAACGACAGAAGAAGAAAACTCATCATTTGCTTTAGTTCACCACTGGTGCGTTTGTGACGTGAACTCTTAGCACTGCCTAACTCATTTCAGTCTTGTGCTACTAACAGAGCGACAGCCTAAAAGTGTGTGGTGACGCGATAAGCATGTGATCATAACATGTACATTTCTACTTTATATTGTTTGTCCAAAGATAGCAAACTAGAAATGTAGCATAGCTAGCTAGCCGCTCGGCCACAACAGGGTTTGTTTGACTTTGCTTTCTGTGTATTCGTGGCTCTGAGGTATTTGCTACTAAGTAGAAAATAAACATAAGCAACAAGAGATACATCTAAATACCACAGAACAGAAACTCGTTTGTGTTTTTATAATCTCATTTAATCGCTCTCATTTTAAGAAGTTGATATGATATGACACAATACATATGACACAATGTTGCCCTGCACAACTACACAGCTAACAGTTCTCAAAAAACGTTCTTGCAGTAACGTTAGTCAAAGTTTTTTAACATTATACATCTACAAGATATCAGAAACAGTATTATTATTATTATTAAGTTGTTAGCTGAACATTTTAAAAATAAATGTTAAAAAAAATTAAATTTAAAAACTTTGGAACGTTCTTTGAACTTTCAAATAACATTTCTGAGTTTTTGTTGCCTAAT
The DNA here is from genome assembly GCA_036877625.1 of Ambastaia sidthimunki. Classification (NCBI taxonomy): domain Eukaryota; kingdom Metazoa; phylum Chordata; class Actinopteri; order Cypriniformes; family Botiidae; genus Ambastaia; species Ambastaia sidthimunki. The sequence continues at coordinate 1,426 of JAZGTK010008298.1, forward strand.
GGAAATGTTAGGGAAACGATACTACAACCTAAGTTTAGTGTTAGCTGCTGATCGGTTTAAAAGCAACAGAAAACGTCCACCTACAACTTGAAGGACAGTTCTTGTGCGTTGGGTATTGTGGGTGCATCTCTAACCAACGTTTTCATGCAAATGTTTCTTACAGACTTCCTTGTGTTTCATGAAACAAGCAGATGTTCAGTTATAAGAAACAGTTTGTGGCGCGTGACCTCACATCAGTGACATCATGCTGTAGAAGGCATTGCTTTATGATGTTTAATTATTGTAAAGGGTTTTACAACTGTAATTTTGCCATTATACATGTAAACAATACATATTTCCTTTCTCAGTCTGAATAGATGTATTTTTAAAACAACACAATATGTCACATTTAATTTTAGGATTTACAGATTTATGAGACATTGTGTGAATTGAAAACAGACAATGTTGTCGTATATGTCCACTTTATTTAGAGAAACCTGTTATATTGTGAAATAGTCTTTTCTGTTTTCTTCTAATATGTTGCTTTCTCACACAGTGTTTGTTACAGCGGCACAAAAATGAGTCTTTTCTTTCGCACAATAGTCATTCATCTTTGTTGTTTTAATTATACTGTGTGAAATGTTCGTTCTTGCTTTTCATTAAGCCTGGATGAAAATAATGTTTACAGATCAGAGCCGTCATTACAAAACGATTAGTTAAGTGCTACTAACATCATAGTAATTGCTTCTTAACCTTCTTCCCTGTAAACTTTACAACTTTACTTACAAAATGATCCCATCAATGTCATAATCGTATCTTTTAAACTATAACTATTTTTTTACACAAACTATATTGTTTTACATCGGTGTACATAGACATAAATGTGCTAATGTCCTTTTTAATGACATGAAATGTGTGGTCAGAAGATTGATGACGATTGTTGATGACGAGAGATCTTGTAAATGCATTTGCAGATCTGTGTAAAGGTATGAATGCTGATTAATTACAGTAAGTATTCAGTGTCATTCATTAAAGCTGCAGTCTGTAACTTTTGCCTCTCTGGCGCCATCTCTGTTTAAAATATAAAAATTGCAGGTTACTTTGGAGTTATTTTCTTGAAGTGCATGACAAGTTTAAATAACAACCGTTGTAAGAACAAGCTACAAATGCTTAACCATCTCCAGTAACCAGACATGTGATATATTAACCAGACCTTCTTTCCCCCCCAAATCAGACCTGACAGCTCAAATGATTAAACACTGTTATAAACTTACCATTGCAAAGGTTGGTGAGTGGATCATGGTGAACACTAATCTGTTATGTATTTACTCAATACCTGATTTTTCTTTAACCATTTTAACCGGATTGCAGCTTTAATAGTCTGTAATAGTCACAGAAATTGGAGAATCGTAATATTTGTGCCATTAATTACTAGTCTGGCTAAATTGAATATTTAATTTAATACTACCTACAGCTGAAGTGTTAGCATAATTTCATGTAACCTTTAACCAACCACCTGTAGAAACCGTTTAATTTCATATGCACCCAAATGTTAGACAGCACAAAAAATTGACTTTTTATACCTCAAAACCAGCTGTTTTTTTCTGAATATTTCTCACAAACTGAAGCAGGGAGAGAGATAAACACGACTTAAGAAACTTGTTGCAGGTACTCTGTAACTTTTGGCCCACGCTTCTCCTTTTTTCTGTCTGTCCTGAGAAACAGGATTCAAGCCACCTTGCGAGTGACACGTGATGTATTTACAGTATGAGATTAAGTGATTTTGAAGGTTTCAGTGGTGATTACTGTACACACACCCGTCAGTGATGTTGTCATTTCAACATGCTCACCTGTAAGAGGAAGTTCACAGGCCAAAAAAAAGGAAGTCACACTGAATATGTATTTATACTAAACATTTTCAGTTTGACTGTTTTTTTTTCAAATAAATAAACTGAATTGAATTCACTGTGACAGCTTCTTGAGTTTTATTATTCAAGATTAAACAAACGTTACGCAGTTTAGTTGCTTCATAAACAAAAATGTTTTTGTCTATTGATGTCTTTCATTGTCATTAGGAAATATCTAAACCATCTTTGCAATTAACTGTAAAAATTAGGCAAGATTTTTGTATAAACAAGAAATCCTACAGCAGACGGTAAAGCCCACACAGAGATCTGATCTCACCATCACTGAGTCAGTCTGGGTCTACATGAAGAGACAATAAATAAAAGCTGGACAACACATGAGTCTCCAGGATGCTTAAACAACCTACATGGAAACTACAATAGTGTGAAAAATGCTACTATTGACAGACTGCTGTGATAAGATGTTGTAAAGTGGTAATGTTATCAGAATAATGCCAGTAATTAGCTGTAAGGAGGAATTAAAAAGAAGCAATAATGAAGTCAGACCTCACCCATCCAATAAACAACCAACCGCACCTTAAAACAATAAAACAATCAGACAGACACCTCAGAACAAGAAATAACAAAACCTAAATGAAAGACAAGATTAAGGTGACTAACCAGTGGTTAACCACTGATTAACCACTACAGAAACCAAAAACCATTGTGTGTGTATTCTTGTTTTTCTACCATTGTGGGGACCAAAGATACAAGTCACACACTGCTACATTGAATTGTGTGAATTGTAACAATAACAACAACAACGATGATAAAAATAAGTAATAATAATAATAATAAATGGACGCATGCATGTAGTGACGTCACTTCCTGTTCGACTACAGGAGCGAATCAAAGCGACAGACGCGCGAGATGATGTTTGAGAGGAAGCTGGTCTGCGGAAACGTCGGATGTTGCAGAGAAAAGTAGGATTTACACGCTGTGCATTTTCACAGAAACATCACGCCATGTCACTTTATCACCACCGGCCACGTTATTCACAAACACTCGACGCGCGCGGCGGGAAACGTCGCGACGCGACGAGCGCACCCGCCAGGCGCGAGGCCAAGCTAAGCTAAAGCTAATTCACCATCACATTCATGAAATAAAGGTTTAAATGTCCGGCGACGACCGACCTCTAATGCTTAACTGGTTAACCAGGTGAAATGTAGTTAAATGATGCATTCGGGTAAAATGCGATAAGATGCATGTTAACCGTTTAGCACAGGCCGAGTTGTTTACATGCTGCATAATCTGCATACCATCATTCCTCTAAATTATATAACAATTACAGTAAAACCCGCTTCTGAAAGCTTTTTGCATGCTTTGACATCCCGTATTAAGGTTGGTGTGATTATACAGCAGTAACAATAACAGTATCAACTATAGTTTCCATGGTAATTTATCATAAGGAACTAAACAGGGTGAGGTTTGCTCCATTGTGTTAAGACAGATTAGTTAAACAAGTTTACTATTATGAATCGTTAAGCACATATGAATGGCTGACAGCCTAGTTATGTGTGTTGATATGTAGGCATTCTTTAAAATGGTTTATTTTCATTCATAGTAACCATAACTAACAACTATACAGTTGTTTTCACTGTTTCGGTGTTAACATGCTGTGTACTGTGTTTTGATTTACACCTATTTTCTGTTTTGTTAGTTAACATCTTCATGAAGTTTTAAGTGTGGCACACTAGGTAGTGAACACAAATCCAGGATGCCCATCCCTCCTCCCCCACCTCCAGGTGGACCCCCTCCTCCCCCCACCCTTAACCAGGTGAGTATTCTAACTATCACCAGGGCCTGGTTTACTTTTGACAAGTCGGTTAAATAAGTGTACTCACCAGTTACATTACTGCAACATTATTGCAACATTATGATCAAATTTCAAGCCCTGTAGTCTGAGCCTCACTGATATAAAACGTTCCAGCTGTTGTTATTATTAAATTACCATGTTAATGATTGTATGTGTTAATGTGTTGTTGTTGTTGTCAGGCGAACACGACACCTCCAAAACTGTCTCGAGATGAAGCGAAGGGCAGAGGAGCACTTCTGTCCGACATCTGCAAAGGGACCAAACTGAAGAAAGTTGCTGTTGTAAATGACAGAAGTTCACCTTTAATTGAAAGTTAGTGAGCTGAGAGTTGAGCACAATTCTCTTAAACACTCAGCAATTGATTATTTGTGATTAATCTTTCGAATGCGATCAGTCAGTGAATTGTTTTGGTGCCGCAGAGCCGAAGGGAAACGGGGGGGCCGTGTCCACCAGTGCCGCGGCTTCTGCCTCGGTCCAACCAGTGGGGGCGCTGTTTCAGGGAGGTGTCCCAAAACTGAGACCTGTGGGAGGTGTGTTTTATCAAAACATTTGTGTGTTTGGTCACTTCAGTGCTGTGTAATTTTAAATTGTGCTCTTTAAAGCTGTGGTTCTCAATACAGTGTTTGGCCCTATTTATGTTTGTTTCATGTGCAATAATGTTTTTATGCATATAAATATTAGGTTTCATTTTAGCCTGTATAATATTAATAATTTTATTATTTATTATATTGTTGCATTGGCACTTAACAACTTACAGTTTGTCCAGTGCCAATTCTGTGTTTTGAAGCTAAATCAGTTGAGAACTGCCTCTTTAAAGAATGTCTGAGGACAGATGCCTCACTGTAACATTTAATTTTTAAATGTACATTTATTAATTTAGGTAGTAGATTGAATGTTATAACATTGCATTAATGTGCACTGTGTTAATCATTGAGGTTCTGGATGTGTTGTAGACGGTTCTGCAGGCAGATCTGGTACCCGTTCAGCTGCTCCTCGTCCTCCTGTACCTCACGAGGATCCAGACGCTGCCTCTCAGCAGACCTCTTCTCCAGAGTCCGGCCGTTCCCAGAGACCGTCCCTGCCCGATCTCTCCCGCTCCCCCGGCGGGGGCAGCAGCCCGTCTACAGGCATGAAGCACAGCTCTTCGGCCCCTCCTCCTCCACCCCCCACGTGTCGCCGTGGAAACGCTCCACCTGCTCCACCGCAGAAGGCCGCGGCGGCCTCCTATAACCGTGAAAAGCCCCTCCCACCAACTCCTGGTCAGAGAGGACCCTCTCCAGCGCCGGTGCGCGAGAACGCACCACCCCCTCCGGTGAAACCTCCTCCATCACCCGTCAGCAGCCGCTCCTCTTCGTCATCCTCTTCCTCCCTGGCCCCGCCCCCACCCCCTTACCGTCAACAGTCCGGGGTTTCGAATGGGCCGTCTAGTCCTGTGAACGAGGCTGCCCCTGAGCTACCCCAGAGACACAACTCGCTCAGCAAGAAACCTTCAGCAGGTGGACATACACCAACACGCGGACACGCGCCTCCCCCACCACCATCACCCACCCCGCAGGCTGGCAGACCCCCCCCTCCAGCACGAGAGCCTCCAGGACGAGGAGCAGGTGAGGTCTAGAAATGTCATTTTGCACAGTCGCTTTTGGTTTGCTGAGAGATTTAAGCAATGATTTATCAGTCTAAAGCAACTTGCAGTGCATTTAGGCTGTACATATTGTTTTCTTGTAGCTTAGCTGGTAGAGCATCTTGCTAACAACACCAAGAGTCATGCGTTTGCTATCTAGAGAACGCACATACCGAGAAAATGTAACTTAAATGCACTGTAAGACACTTTCTGATAACTTTTACCGTCTGATAAATGTGCAGATCCAACAAAAATAACAGTGTCTTGTGTTTGGAACAATTTAAAGATCAATAAATTATGGTGGATCTCTTAACTTTTATGTTTTTAAAATGTTGCCCTAATGTTTGCTAAAACTAACATGTAGCATGTTACATGCCTTGCATAGGTGATAAAATATTTATTGCATCTGTTGTGGAACATTTTTATCCTGGTTTCAACATTATTTATATCACTAGCTCCTCCGGTTCCTGGGCAGCCGTCACGGAACGGGCGTGAAGCTCCACCCCCTCCACCTCCTTACCGGACCCACGGCAGCTCCTCAGACGTTCCGAGTCGAGGCAAGCCCCCTCCTCCCCCCTCCCGCACTCCAGCTGGACCCCCGCCCCCTCCCCCACCCATTCGCAATGGACACGCCCCCATTTCTCGTTCCTTTGTAGGTGAGTCCTTCAAACTCACTTCAACTCGTTTTGCTGAACCTAAAATTATCAGATCAAATTCATTTTCACATCCCATAAAGTTGTCATGTAACAAATTTACAGGCGTGTACACTCACAAAACACACCCACATCACTGTAAGACTTCACGTCTTAACAACAATCCAGTGACATTACCAGAAACAAAACAAATCTGTATGCAATCACTCCATCAAAGATGGGAGATACTTAAGAAGTAAAAGCAGAATTTGTGAATCACGTTTGAGTCACAGTTCAGCCGTTTGTCACGACTTCTGATCATCACTGAAGAGTTTTTCTCTCTTTCTAACAGACGACTTCGAGTCCAAGTATTCATTTCATCCTCTGGATGACTTCCCTCCTCCGGAAGAATACAGACATTTCACCAAGATTTACCCCAGCAAAGCCAGCAGAGGTGAGAAAACATTGTATGCGGCTGCGTGCTTTAAAACAAAATTAACACGGTGAACTTTTGAACTGCAGTCAGTTTGTTAACATGAGTTACATGCTGAATGCTTTGGTATCCCGGCAACAACTACGTCAATTGTGCTTGTACTGTATTTGTAAAAGAATATTATTTCTGCTTATTGTTATTCACCGCTCTGCAGTATTAAACAGCACATAACGTTTGTAAAACATTGTGTTGAAAATCATCACTCATAATGTTTCCAGTTCGCTCACTTTGGGAATGAAAGATCAGAGCTGGCACATTGCATTGTGGGATTTCGTGTTCTACGCAGTATGCTGTCTTGTATACTAGTAATTTTGGCAGTATACTAGATCACCTAGATGTTTCATCTAAAAAACTCGCCTTCCCGCTTCTGTCAGCTCGCTTTTTGATTGGTTATCATATCGTTTCAATCAACAGAGTGCTTCCACGTTTGCACGTAACGCCTCACGCCTCAGGACAATCTGATAAGAGCATCTGTAGAACTATCAAAACAATCAGGATTGTCAAAAAGGAAGAAATCTTGTAGCGTGTGGAGAGCTTAAGAAAGAGTGTTTTAATTTGTGTGTTTGCTTTATAGTGATCTTGCACTGATATCTGTCTTTCTGTTTGGCAGTGATAAGAGGAGCCCCCCCCTTACCACCCGTGGGGAGGTAAACACTGTGACCGGCCGCCCGGCTACACCGGCCGCGAGAGTTCTTCATTCAGATCCACACGCTCATAAACAGACAATCTCACACGCACATCTGAAAACTCAAAGCGTGCACCTTATTAACATCCATCCCATCATCAGATAACATTCCTGTGCATTCATCAAGCTTCATCTTCATCATGTGCAATCTTCAGGTATGAGGGACAGTTAAAGGAAAGTGTCGTTCCATCACCAGTCATGGCTAACTCTTATTTTTCCTCATGTTTGAGTATCTGTTTTCTGTAGGTGTCCGTGCACATTTGATTATATGTGCTTTGAGATTTTACAAAGCGTTCTGTTGTCAAATCCTGCGTGTTGGTAGAACACTGGAGGTGGAAGCAGAAATGTCCCACCGCGTGACATATCAAATATCTGGGTGTTTGTTTATCCCCTGTGATGCACTGTGAAATGTGACCGATTGTGACCTGAACTGTAAAATACGAACTGATTTAAATGTTGTTTTGTTTTTCTTAGACATACCCCCTTTTACAGGGAACAAACATTTCTCAACGTTCTCTCAGAGTGTTTGTTGGACATAAATACTTTCTACAAAGGCAGAGAACGATAAAACAAGTTGTGACAGGTCCAAAAAGTGCCAAGAGAATCCTCTAGCATTATTCAAACATGATGGTTAGCTCATCGCCATTGTTATTATTTGTAAGACAAATCTTCATTCATCATTGTTTTCAGGTTTGGAGATGTTGTCTATTGATACGCCTCACTTTGTGCCGAAACTTTAATGTGAATTGTGGCTTTTGTAATTGTGACATTACAGGTTGGCTTTCCTCTTTTCATAACCCTGTTTGATGTTTGTGACCCAGCTAACATCAGACCTCGTTCGCCTGTTGCCTGTGGACTGTTACTGCAGGGCAGCGGTGAAAAAAGACTGACATTGTATCCGATGGGAACACAACTGGAATTTTAACCGATACTGAAACAAACTGTTGTTAAGTGTAAAAAACTTGATGTAGAATGAACTGTTCAGGTTACGCAGAAACCATCTGTTATAAACTCGCTGCATGCCGTGGACCGATGTCTGACATAAATGTTGGGTGTGTTTGCATGTTACGAACAGCTTTCTGTATCATTTTTTAACTCATCTGCATTTTGGAAGACAAGTCCATAACAAAAAGTTGTTGTCTTATGTTGTTGCAGAATTGTGGTAATTGTACAGTTGTCATTTTCCTGCAGTAACTTTTAGAATCCACCTATAGCCACAAAGATGTCATTTAAGGACAAAACTAGCTCTGTTTCTCAGTACTGCTTCCTAACTTCTGTGTATTTGCAGCTGGATTCGATCAGTGTCATATTATTAGATTGTACTGTTTAAAAACTCCATATATGCTTATTCTCTGTCTGAACTCCATCACTACACTACAAACTTGCATGCTTTTTTATTTTTAAAGTGGTCGTATGTCCGTCATCAGTAAATGTTGTATAGCTGAGGTGGACAGTTATGAAAGATTTCCACCATATTGCCCCTTTAGCCTCTCTGTCCTCTCTTCTGCCTTATAATTACTGATGAACTTACCGGTACTTTCTAAAAAAAAAAGGAAATAAAACGATGTATCTAGAGTATGTAAGGATATACAGTAGCGATAGGTATAAATCTATTTTTAAGTTGTAAAAAGCTTGTAATATAGTAAATAATTTCATGCAGTCATAAGTTTAGGCTTTAAATGACCATCTGATGGTGTTTATGGTCTCATTATTCCTGAATGACTGAGGAAGTTTCTTAGATTAGTCTGTTTATTAATGGACTGCCAGCAGGGGTCAGTGTAAACGTCTGTAGAGAAACTGTATCTACTCACATTGAGAGTTTTCTTGTCATTATAATCATTCCATGCTTAACTGAAGCTTGTATGTTTCACACCTGTTGGTCTGTTGATCAACCAGTCAAATAAAGCTGATAAAAAAAGCTTCCTGGATGCTTTTGTTAACAGACATGTTATGAATGCTTTAATGTTGTAATAGTGTTTTCCTGCAATAGTGACTCAGTTCACCGTCCTCAGAAAAGGTGTGGAGGTCTTAAAGGAACAGTTCACACAAAATTAAAAGTGGTTCATACAATGAAAGTTAATGGTTGTTTACCAACTTCTAAATATATTTTGTGTTCCTCAAAATTAAACGTCATACAGGTTTGGAACGACATGAGGGTGAGTAAATGAATTTTCATTTTGGGGTGAACTGTACCTTTAATGACTTTATTTGATCCCATGGATAGATTTTACCACAACAAAAGGACAGTTTGCCTCGAGCTTCAGCCAGACACAAATGTCATCCAGTACAGAAATTTCCTGTAATACCAGTCAAACTGCTACTTAAAAAAAAACGTGTTGTTCTTTCGATCTCATGTCAGATGTCTTTGTACATTAAGGTTGTAAATGCGTTGTAGTCTCGTCATAAATTCAAACCACAAATATATAACAATGGTATCACATATTAAAACATATTTTAGTCTCTGTGCATTAACAATCACAAATTCCATAAAACAATAAGTGAATAAAAAATGTATTAATGAAAACTTATTTTAATGAGATGGGAGGGCTGAATATCTGAATGCATTTAATAAAAATCCGTTTTGTTTTTAGTGTCTCCTTAACATTTTAAAACGTTCGTAGATACCAACAGTGAATGTGTGCCAAGTGAAACGCAACAAATAGTCAAACAGTTTAATAACAAAAACATAGTTACAAGGTTATTGATTAATTTAGCTGGTTAAGAAGTATTAACGAGTTCACTGAGTTTAAATTCCAGGTGTGACTGCTTTGCGTCTTAAACCAGAAAGCGAGGTTGCATTTATTTTTTTTATTTCACATATTCATAAAGCTATTTTCATTCGGTTTATTTCATTTTCTCATTTCATCAGAAACACAAGTGTGATATTAACAGGAAAGGTTACTGGTTAAGAGAGATCCCATTATTTTCCGCCCTCCTATTAACATAACTAGTCTAATACCACAATCACAATTTGTTTAAAATCACTTATAAAAATCAGTTGATCAAGTTGCAAAAGTTCAATACTTCAGAAAAATAAAAGCAGTATAAAGTTATACATAGAAAGAAATATATTCTCTTACTAAGCAATAAATAACTAGCTTACTCATCTCATACGTCTAATTTATACTCATAATTACTACAATTAACTATACCCATAAATACTATTACTACTATAGACTACTAACTATTTTAAGTGGTTTTATATTTTGTATACTTTGTTGAGTTCTCGCCTCTGACCACATAAACTACTAAACACAAAACAACTTATATCGTCAGTTCAACAATCATGCAAATATAATATTTTAAAACAAAATGCGGAGGATCCTACAGAGAACAAGATGCCAAAATAAAGGGTTTAAATGAAACTACATCAGCCTAACCAATATCTGAACACATTTCTTGCCATTGTATAAATGCATTTGCTTGTGCACTACAAAGTGAACATCCCAGAAACACAACCCCAAAATAAAACAAACATCTATGCAAATAACCACATAAATAAAAACTAAACTACGTGGTTAAACAGACTTGTTTACGCTTGTTTAACTACTAAAGTTAGCAGAAATGTTTATTTGGCCACATTTTGCCACAATACATGGAAATATTTCATAGTTGATGTATTTTTAGTTGTGTTTTTTACTTCCACTGTGTTGCTCCACCTCAGTTGTTAAATGTGAAGGCGCTCGTACAGGCTTGTACAGGCTTGTTATGAGCCGCACCGTTTGCGCTACGACATTTTATTTCGTCTCCTGCCACGTATGAGAGAGACATGATGACAAACCAGCAGTTTTTAACATTTGGACATCTGTAGAAATTTAAATAAATGCAAAATGCAAACAAATGCGACACATCCCACCTGATCTGCACGTCAAACATGGGAGGAGAGAAAACACCTGTTCAGGTGCGCCATTCAGAAACACAGTCATTTATGATCTCATGCAAAGGTAAGTTATTCTGTTGTTTGACATTTCAAATGAGTTACAGCAAGTTATAGTCGATCTCAATGTGAGAAAAGCACTTTATGTCGTTTCTATTGCAGTGTGAAGTGTGTATTAATCGTTGTATGTTATCTATGAGTTTTGTTTTTGCGTTTTGTGTTTATGCTTCATTTAATTTAGTACATCCAAACTTTTATTTTGACGTGACTGTAACTGAGGCTGTAAATTTAATGGAAATGCAATATTACAAAATATATACTTCCGAGTTTTATATTTTCTGCTTTGAATTCATGTTTAAAACTTAAACGCTGGAGTAGCGCTTAGAAATATCAGGAAATAAATGACTGCGGGTGAATAAACTACTACCATGTTGTACTTTAACAATTATGACTTTAACCATACTTTTAAAATTACATTAAAAATAAAACCACAACATTTACCATTAATCCAGTTTAAATATAACAGCACAATGCCCAGAAAGATCTGACCTTACACTTAGTTTGACTCAGTTTAGCGTAAACACTTATGCTGGCATGAGATATTATAACATTTCAACACAAATCTAGGCAAAGATTGCTCTTTACTATTACTGATTTAACTCAAAACAAAAATCAAGTCAATAAAAATTAACTGTGTTTTCTTTCCACACAGGATCAAGATGATGTCTGTAACTTCCTCCAAAACGACTCAGAACGTAATAATTGCTGTCGTTTTGTTGTCAAGCTTTGTGGCAATATTCTATATGTACTACGAACCGACTACCAGCTGGTTCAAATGTTCTGCTTTTCACGTTCAGACAACTAACATCAGTGAAGAAATGTGCCTCAATTTTCTGAAGATTCAGAACTACACTCAGACAGAATCACAGAACATCTCCTGCCCTGTTACCCTGGACACAAAGCAGCTACAGCCCCTGACCGGCGATCCCACAACCACAACCAAAGCAACTACTACAACAACAACAACTACAACTACACCAAAACTACTGACGACGGCAAAGAAACAACCGGAGACCATTATGTTAATCTGGATGTGGCCATTTGGTTCCTCCTTTGGTTTTGGACCCTGTACCATTTTTAACGTTGAAGGTTGTCGCTTAACAGATGACAAAAATCTGTATGACCAAGCCCACGGTGTTTTGTTTCATCACAGAGACATTCGTGGGGACTTATCCAATATGCCACAAAAGCCACGACCGGTGTTCCAAAAATGGGTTTGGTGGAATATGGAATCTCCGTCCAATTCACCACAATATAACCAGCTAAACAATCTGTTTAATTTGACTTCCAGTTACCGTCGAGATTCTGATATTCCGGTTGGTTACGGATCGCTGGTCGAGGCCACGGATGAGGAAAAGAAGTACACGATCCCACAAAAGGATAAATTAGTCTGCTGGATAGTAAGTAACTATAATGGGGGCTTTAAACGATCTCAGTACTATTCTGAGTTATCGAAATATATTACAGTAGAAGCCTACGGGCGACATTTCAACAGACGGATTAGTTCAGAGGAATATTCAGCAACGGTGGCTAGCTGTAAATTCTACTTGTCCTTCGAGAATTCCATTCATAAAGACTACATGACAGAAAAACTGTACAACCCTCTAGGACTCGGGACAGTTCCTGTGGTTCTTGGGCCATCCAGAGAGAACTACGAGCAGTACATTCCGAGTGGAGCATTCATCCATGTAGACGACTTTCAGTCCCCAAAAGAACTGGCTGAGCATCTGAAAAATCTGGACCAAAATGAGGACTTATATAAACAGTACTTCACCTGGAGAGAACAGTATGTTGCAAAGGGGATGTATTATGGTCTTGAACAAGCTTGTCTGGCTTGTGATCATATTAGAAGATTTAAAAAATACAGAGTGGTGAAAGATCTCATGGGCTGGTATTTTAGTTAGAGATATTTAAGTGACTTTTCTGCTGGAAGTACCAGCACGACGCACCCTTCTCAAAAATGCTAGTTTTTCTGGTGAAGCTGGTTGACAGTGAAAGTTTTACCGGTTAAGCTAGTTATGAAGCCTGGTGAGGGCATCAGTACACCGGCATACAATGTCGGTCTCAGGCTCAACATGTACAGGAGGGCAAAAGCAATGCTGGTTAGCTTGGAGACTAACCTTGTTTTAAACAGATTAAAAATGCATGAGACTCATTTGACACTCATAAATGCACTGAACTCACTGCTAATGTTCAACACCTTCGCAAATGACAATGAGGGCTGTGGTAGAAAATAAATTGTTTATGTGCTAATTTCTTACAATGATTCTGGCCATCTTACTATTTTAAATTCTTTTTTCATTTTTTTAAAGACTTTTATCATTCTATAAAAAAGGGACCAAAATGTTGTCATTCCAAAATGTATTTTCTCTGATAACCTCAGGTGTTACATACATGCAAAAATGTAGAGAAAATCAGACAACCTCAACCTTGTTTCATGTTGTAATATCTTGTCAAACAATTTATTTATTAGTAATGAATTAAGCCAACAGGTTACACCCAGGAAAAGTTATTGTACTGGTAAGATCAGCAACAAATGCTTTTATTTACTTTTAATGAACTTGTTTTTTACAGGCTGTTGAAGCTCATGACTACAGGAGGAAAACTGAATGATGTTAATGCGGTTATGCAAATTTGAACGATTATGGTGATCATGAGCCACAAACAGAACCGGTTCTGCAGGAAAATAATATTATATCTAAATAAATATGTATTATTTTCAGTGTAGTGAAACAAGTTTTAACTAAATATACAGACACACAACCGGGCAAAAGTTTTGGGGCACATAATCAAAATGTTTCTCGTGATATTAAAAACCTTTTGGTTTAATAAATAATATCCGTAGACAAAAAATATAGTGCCAACATATTAATGTATTTTATTACAAACCTAAAATAGTATTTAAAAGAGTTTTGAAATGAATTAATTTGGATTTGTTCTTTTGATCAGTATGTCCGTTCCTTGAACCCACGATCGTTGCGCTTCTAACTCGCTGCTCAACCTGTTGAAGACAAAGAAATAAAAAAAGCACAACGGTACAGAGACATGCGGCCTCAGACTGACACCTGAGGCTAATGCTGGTTCCTGCTGAAACACAATCCTTTCAGCTCACTGCTGCTTTCTGAAGTTATTGTGGTTCACAGGGAGTGGCTACACATAAAGAATCCAACCTGTATAATCTCTTAACAAAAGTCATATAGTAACACAGATGTGTTAGTAGGAGGAAAAGGTTTGTGTGTATCGTTTGTCTAAACATGTTGCTAATAAGGATTTACTTTGACTGTATTTTGATACTCCAGCGTGTTCAAAACCTGTCCAAATGTATCAACTTGCCAAACAGAGATCTGACCAGCCTCATCTGACACAATGTTACAGTTACCATTAAAACATTGTACCATGTAAAAAAATAAAGGATTATGTTTTGTTGTTTAATATGCTGCTGAATTTGATTCCTCACGCATCCTTTTCCTATAAGTGAAGACATAATGTTTCGTTACAGTGTTACAATGTTACAGTCCAATTTTTCTTTAGCGTTCTCACTAACACTTTTATTGTGGAAACTCAAAACCCAAGATATATTACTGTCTGTAATTAAAACAGACAAAGTTCTTCGGCAAAACTGCCCTCTGATCAAAATCATGAGAATGAGGTTATTGCATGTTAAATATTAACATAATTTAACACAAAGCACCGCGTCAAACATGCTAAGAGCTTTTCCAGAGTGACGGAACAACATAAACTGAGTCAGAAAACACATTCTGTTATTTACAGAAGTATCACTGCAAAGACCAGAGCAAACTAAATCACCAAACAAACCAAACAAACTACCAACTAAACTCCCTATAAAAAGAATTTAGTTAGTCTCATTATCTCTGTACTTGTACTCTGCATAATGACAAAAAAGTTGAATCTAATACACACACACACACACACACACAACATATATGTACAAACACAGGTATCTTTAAAGAAATAATTCACCCACATTCTGTTATCACCCACCTAATGTCATTTAAAACCCCTTTACTTCCTGAAACATCACATGACATCATACAGTGTTTTATAGAAACATGATTTGTAAACGCATTAGACATCATGTTGATCAGTCTTCAGTAAGGCTGCTGTTTAACAGACAGTTTTCTGTTTGTGCGGGTGTTATCTTTCATAATGGAAATACCCACTGGACTCAATCCAGCTACAACAATAATAACTAGCAGTTCTATGACAGCATTAGCAAAGATAAACACTACAGTCCTGTATAGTATGAACACGAGGGGCCGAGTCGACTCCTTGATTCTCAATAGCCCTAATGTCAGATTCAACCCCGGGTCCAGTCGCACCTAATGCAGTGATTGGACGATCGGTCCTGCACCTCCCACAGAAGATATATAAATATATTATAAATCTATAAATAACTACTTAGTGATTGTTATCAGGATGTGAAAGGACTTTCGACCAGCATAACAAAAAATATTTCTGGCCCTGCCTTTAATAAATAAACCAGTGATTTACGGTTTAAGAATCAATGTATACAGTAAATGTCAACCAGTCTCGCTTACACATTTACAGACTTTCCTTAGTTCACAAAGAGCCGCAAATTCGTTCCACTAATAACTTAAGAATAACGTTTTTGATAAAACTAACAGCATATAACGCAGTTTAAGTAGGTGAGGCCACATTTCAGGTGCACTTGATAACAATGGAGCATGTCTTATCTGTCCTGATAGGGTTTGTGTTTATATTACATGATTTTCAGAAAGCCGTTGGTTTGTTTCCGCAACCAGTTACTGGTTAAACCAGTTACAATTTTAATTGTAATTTCAACACAACCCATCGTTTTCTTTTTTCATGCAAACCAAAAATGCATTTTAACTCAACCAGACTAAAACACTTACAGTAGCTGCACTGTACCGGCGATGCAACGCCATGACAAACTCAAGCATGTACTAAGTAACGTGTGGTGGACAAGACAGCCAAATAAAGTCATTTTAAAGCATGCAAACATTTCAATCAAACCTTTAAATAACGTTCCAAAAACGTTTTTATCAATTGCATGCCACATTATGTCATATTTTATTATCAGGAGATAATAACAACTGATTAATTATAAGAACGAAACACACTGTAATTATGTACATTAAATGACAAGTATACATTTTCCACACTGTTAACTATTAAGATAACTTTCTTTTAATAAAACATTAGACCATATTAGCTACAAAAATAGTTTGTTTCTCTCTTGATTTGTGCCACAAACGATGCATGTTAGTAATTTATGCACACATACATTAGAACTGACGCGCAATAATTAAAATGCAGTAAATGAAGACAGCGCCATCTGGCGACTGTACTTGATAACACCTACAACAGTGGTAAACATATCAGATGCATATTTTGTATTTTGTATTTGGTTGTGCAGAAACATAATTTTGTATAGCACGAAACGTGTTTTTAAACATAACAACATTATAATATAAAGAGTAGAGCTATTATAGACTTGTTAACCTTTGCCAAACCGTTTATCGGTGCAATAAATCACAGGTAACTAACAGTCGTTTTAAATGCACTAACCTTGTAACTCTTCAAACGGTGCCTGTAACAAAACGTAACTTAAACTCAAAATATCCGGGGCATGTAATCGCTTACCGATGCTTTAATATCGATTGTTTCACCTTTAAAACCACCTTCACCTTTTGTAAACACATAGTAGGGAAACACTTCAAAATAAGAGTCATTCATTTTGTGTAGAAATGTTTGTGCATAAATGAAATGTTACATGCGAAGAATGAAGTCCACAGATTGTTATGTTATTATGACAGTATCTGAGCCCGTGTTGATCCAAACAACTGAGGCAGCTGTCCACTCATTGTTCAACAAGTCATCCATATCGTTTGCCTGTCCAACACAACACAAGCGTTAAACAAACAAAATCCAGTCAAA
>JAZGTK010008299.1:0-18431 GCA_036877625.1 Ambastaia sidthimunki
CCAGAAAAGGAAGTGACACAGACTCTCTGCAACGTCCGAGCGTCTTATCAGAACCAGCCGAAGAGCCGGACAAAGCGCTCGCAACGTTCTGTCAACGTTCTGTCACAAACACCTCGTGTCAAAAGCAGCAGGGAGACAAAGCCAGAGTCTGGATGTGATACACACAGTCAATGGAGATAAAGAGAGAGAGAGAAACAAAAACAGGGAACTAATGACTGAAAGATAACAGGGAAGCCAAAATGGGGGAAACAAAACACACACGATAGTCAAACTGACATCGAGAAACAGGGTGAAAACTCTCAAGAACTGCCAATCTGCTCAGTGTGTGAGGAGTTCTGAATAACATAATGAGCTTCTGAAGAGCTTCATTCCCACAGAAGACGAGCTCGTGGCTCTACAAGACGCATGAATTATTATTTCCAACTTTCCCATGATGCTCAGTGTCTTTCTTCCATTATTCTTTATCTGTCACATGTATGCATCATTTTCCCATGAAAAGCACATGGATTTTATAAACTGTACACATGCTGTTTTTTGATGTTTACAAGCAGACAGAAAAAGAACAGTTTACTGAAAATGAACAGCATGAGAATGATCAAATGATGACAGAATATCCACTGACTGAAGTATCATTTTAAAATGAAACTCATTTAACACTCATTGGTCTGTTTAATGTCTTCCTGCAGAAATACAACAGTAACCATTTAACCATGACTGCAGCTCTCAGTCCAACGCTAATGCAACACAACCCAACAAACACAACCCAACAAACAAAAGCCCTGAAGTTCAGATGTTTTCTTCTTTCTCAGAATCACATCATGACTTCATCTTGAGAAGAACGACCTAAAAACATACACTACGCTCAGACCTAAAAACATACACTAAAACATTCTCAGAATGTGGGCTAATGTTCTCTAAACGTTCTCTCAAAGTTATCAAAAACATTCTTTCAGCAACATTAGTGAAACGTTTCTAAGGGTATATCATATTTATATTGTATACATTTACAAAGCTTTGTTTACAGAAGTTCTTCTTCTGACTCAGATCACTGAGGTTCTGAGAAACATGAGGAAGATGTTTGCTGATGCGTGATCTCAGATAATTCCCATCCATGAATCCTACAAACAATATTCCAAACGAATGACAATGTCAAATTCATCCACCAATGATCTCCGGAAAGATCATTTAAAGATCTGATACATGAGAAAGAAAGCATGGAATTGTGGGACGGTTTGGAGACTGTCAAAATGGGGTTAACAGCTAAATAAAACACAAATCGCTTCATGTTCTTTATTGTGGGGGTGTGAGAGCCCAGAATTGTGAAACTAAATGATTTCCAGATAATTAATACTCTGGAATAAAACAGCATTTATACACTTCCTCAAAATAAGGCTTAACTACAATCCTTCACTAACAATTTAAAACCAAGACAAGTTTACTGAGGTAACTGCTTGCTAATGACAAAATCTGAGTCATTATAACTGGGTGCCGCATGTGATTAAATATCTTGGCTGGAGCTGGAAGCTCAAGGCTGTAGGTCTAAATCCCCTTAAGAAACAATTGCTGAACTGTTACAGCTGTACCCCTGACAAACACACTTAACCTCAGGTCACTCCAGCGGGACCGTCTGAGTAATGTTTAGTGTAAGTGGCTCTGGGTAAAAAGTGACTGAATAGTACCTAAAAATGACCTAATTGTTACAGCTGTAAAAACTACACTGATTGGACAAAAAGCAGTAGTGCAAGATGAGTCATCAATTAGTCTGTGTTCATACAAGGAAAGATATTAAAGGGACAGTTCACCCAAAAAAATAAATATTCTTCCAAGCCTGTATGACTGTTTTCTTCTGAGGAACACAGAAGAAGATATTTTGAAGTATGTTGGTAACCAAACAACAGTGACACTCATTGATTTTCTTTATTTGGACACAAAACCACTGAAACATTTCTCAAAATATCTTCTTGTGTGTTTCACATCAGAGAAAAGTCATACAGGTTTCGAATGACATGAGGATGAGTAAACGAAGAATTTTCATTTTTGAGTGAACTATCTCTTTAAAGTTTAAAATGCAAACATCTTCAGAAAATTGGTTTTATGAACTTTTTGGGATTAAATAAGCAGCGTACAGACTCAAATCTAACAGACATGAACTAGAAGACACAAAACTTCAATTGTGATTTTTATTTTTCTGAAAAGAGTTTGTGATGGAACACAGAGGTGAAGTTTATAGATGATGAGAAGAGGTTTGATTGACAGTTTGTGCAGCTGAAAGTTTATCTGTCAGCCAGTTTGTCCGTGACTTTGTGAATGTTTAATCCAGCCACACACAGCAGACTGAGGCATCTGACTGGAATGCAAACCTCTCTCTCTCTCTCTATCTCTCTCTCCCTCTCTCTCTCCCTCTCTCTCTCTTTCTCTGTGTGAGCTGCGTCTCGGTCTGGCCTGTCTGCGGCCGTGTTTTGACTCCAGCTGAGGGCTACGTGCTCTCGTTCGTTGCATTGTTCGTCTGTAAACAAAAGACTTCCGTTCTCTCGGCCGCTCCTTCATTCGTCTCTGAAAGCAGCGAGGGGAAGACACGAGTAATGAGAGCAGGCGGAGAGCTGGTGGAATCTCAGACTCACTTCCTGTCACCACACTCTCCCGTTTCCTGTCTTACGTGATGTTTTGTGGGTAGGGAAAGAATTCAGGACTCTCTCACTCACTCGCTTGGCATCTCATTCATTAGGTCCGTTCCTGCCTTCCTGAGTCAGAACACACGTTTATCTGCTGCCCAAGAAACCCTGTGATGGACCGGACCAACCGGAGACATGCGTTTACATTCCTGTAAGTGCTGCAGGAGGTGTGAAGACATTATCGGCTCAGATCGCTCTTCTGGAATCTGTTTCTACAGCTTTCGTTAAAGGTCAAAGGTCGTTCTCTCCGTCAGACATCTTTGTGATGGTTCTGCTATGAGAGGAAACTGAGTCACAAACTCTGGAGCACATGAGATCGGAAGGAAAGGCAGGAGTTTGTAATAACGTTCCGTGGCTATCCCAGAATTCCTTTGTGGTTGCCATCTCAGACTGTGAATCACGTCTTTTTTTGGTCGTAAATCACAGGATATACTGACAATGATAATATAAGTTTACACAACCAGAATGAAAATGACATGATGTTTAAACCCTTTCAACTTACTGCAGCACAAATATATATAAAAGATTTACACAACCAGTCAAAAGTTTAGGATCACTTATTCATTATACATTTTTTACACTTTTTTGAATAGTAAACTCATTAAAACTATCAGATAACACAATGAGAATTATGCTGTGACTAAAGAAAAAAACTAAAGAAATCAACCTGTTATATTTTAACATATTTATGAGGCATCAGTCTGTCAGTCTTCTCGTCTATGCTGGGCTCTGATTGGCTGTTTTTTGTCATTATTGAGTCCATCCATTAAATCATCCATTTCTAAAACACTTTTAATAAAATTGTTTTTCTAATGACAGAAATTAATTTAAGTTGGTGTAATTAAATTAGTTTTGTAGACATTAATTTAACATTAATTAAAATTCTGCCTTAAGAATTATGAAAACACCTTCAAATATAAAGACTTTTAAGATCATATGAAACATTTCAGGCAAGTGACCTTAAACTTGACCTGTACTGTAGTTCTCATAAAACGACATATAAATAATACACAAAAATCGCTAAAATGTAATACTTACACACTTTTATATAATAGGGGATTTACAAGAACAACCTGTCAAAACGTTCAAGAATATCTACGTAATGATATAATATTGCCAAGCCAACAACACTGTTAACATACAAACACAACTACATTCATCTTAACTGACAAGTGTGATACAATAAAAGGTAGTTGAGGAACACAAAGAAACAAGATGTTTTAGATCCGTGATTCATCCGGATCCAGAAATTCCCGTTGACAAGCATGTGCTTTCCAGCCAAAACTGACCACACACATTTTCTTGAGAAGGTCCTTCATTGTTGCTAAGAATCACGTTCCACCAACAACAAACAGCTGAATTCACTGCGAGTGTTTTGATGTTTTAGGTGACGGGAAAACCCTGGAAACATGATTTCACCAACACAAACCACTTTGGGAAAAGTACACGTGCATTTCCAAAAACAGACACTTCTGTGATCTCTCACTTTTGGCTTGATTGAAAGTTTAAGTGTGATTAACTTTTGATGAACTCAGCTGATCCAAATTAATGAAGATTTAATTCAATGCATCAAAGATGTGTCGGATAATTACACCGGAAAAGATCCGATCCGATGGAACGTCCAGAAACACTCCTGGAAAATTCTCTCTAGTGCAACAGCTGGTGTGTTTTTCATGAGTGGTCACTGGTTACACTGGTGTTCTGCTCTCACACCCAAACCTCACCAGTCACACCCCCCTGATCATGCAGCTTCACCAGAAAGAGCCGCTGGCTGACCAGAGGTTTGTGTTGATGAACAACATGCTTAAACAGCTCCACCAGTTAGACCAGAACTAAATACCAGACCTGGAATTTTAGGCTGGTCTAAGTTGGTCTTTTTAATCACAGTATACAAGTTAAAAACAGTAACAAACTTAACCATCAGTAACAAAACAATATTAATAAAGAGGGTGTGCTAATATTGTAAATATAGTCACAGCAGAACAGCAATTATCACATAATAAAAAGACTAAAATACTAAAATACTGAAGACGTAAATGTTTATTTAAACACAAATACAACCATTAAAGGCCAACACAGAAATGTTCAGAAAACGTTGCTATAGAAC
Source organism: Ambastaia sidthimunki (assembly GCA_036877625.1). NCBI lineage: Eukaryota > Metazoa > Chordata > Actinopteri > Cypriniformes > Botiidae > Ambastaia > Ambastaia sidthimunki. The sequence goes on from JAZGTK010008299.1 coordinate 4,780, forward strand.
CAAAACAACAATCGTCTATGAACGCTGCCCAGTGAAACTAACAGTAGCTCAGTGAAGATGTTATAGTTGTGATTTATCACTTAATCATAAATGAATCACTATCGACCAATCAGCATCAAGGAACAGAACTTTCCATTGCAAAAAGTGAGTTTCTCTCTCTTGAGGTACAGCAGAGAAACTCAAAGACGCGGGTCACAAGCCAGACTGTTCACACCTATAGAAAAACACTACAAGCAGGATGTTCTGCACTGATGAATGAAGGTCTGGTGGGCTCAGACTAAACAGTGACGACCACAGGAAGTCTGGAAGATGGTCTACATACACTCAGAGCTCCTACAGGTAAACATGAGGATCTGACCCCAAACGAGACCACCACTGTGTGCGGCTGCTGCAGACAAGACCACGTTCACCTGAGGTGAGAAGTTCACGTCTGATCTGAGGTGAGAAGATGTGCTCAAATGTGTCCACACTGCACACCAGCAAAACTGAATTTCAGAATCTGAATCAGACTGCGTTTTACTTGATAAGTGTGAACACCAAAAGGAATTTGTGGGTTCCAGAAGCTTTGAGAACTTTTATATATACACACAACAAAGAAATACTAAGAAAAATTAAATACATAGAGTGAAAAATTAAAAACTCTCAAACAGAGAATTCTACAATCAACCTCAACATTCAAATCACACTCAAGACTGAGAGGTGCAAGCAAACACTGCCTCAACAAACCAGACCAACATTTCTGCTCAAATCATTGTTGTGATCTCAAACACGAAAAAAAGAGAAGAGACGAGATCAGGCGGAGAGCTCAACTCTGCTCTCAAACAAACTCTCAGTTGAAGTGTGTTTACACCGGCTGACATGATGTTTGGTGATGTCACACTCTGAAGACCGCTGAGCAGGAACCGATTCTGGCTGCCATGACGATAAACTGACAGAGACGGTTTAAAACACACATGAAATTAAACTGAGATGAAAAACATGACAGAAAACTGTGATTATTCATGGATTATTAAAACAAAGGAAAGATTTAAGAAGGTTCACCTCTCAAAAAACATACAAATAAAGATGTTTTTAGATGTTTAGCTGCTTTTTAAAGCTCTGGGATCACTAGACAAGGAATTAATGAACTTATTTTTGTGAAAACTTCAGATTAGACCAAAATTGGCATGTTTTGCTTGTTTTGTCTGTAGCTCGTAACTCACTTGTGTTCATTCTGACTTATTTTGCCAGCACAGGTCACAAATAAGTAATTCTGTATTAAAATATTGTTTTATTTCACAATATAGATATTTCTGCTGAAAATGAAAACATGCATTTTCAATTATTATTATTTTAGCAGTAATGACACATTTTAAAAAAAGATTTCTAAAGTCAAAACAGTAAAACTAACCCTAGACTCTGCCTTACCATAAATGCATATGTTTACTGCTAAATATACATGCACGACTGGCCACAAAAACATCTGAAATGTTCTCCAAGCTTCCTGTCATCTACAGAATGAAGGAACGCTAATGAGGAACGTCTAGCCGAATGTTTTCCTCTCAGCCAGACGTGGTGGAGGTCACACACAGACCCGTCTGAGCTGCACCGGCCCGCAAACCAGTTCCTGACGCAAGATCACGTTTCCAATCCGCTCCATCAATGTTTAAAAACGACAACAGGCCGCATCAGTTCTCCTGGACCTGCTAAACAAACCTGAACTCTTCTGTCCTCAAACCTGCTCTCAACTATCGCACAGCGCAGCCGTCTTCGCAGATTCTGCTTGAAAAGCTCTGCGTCTGCGTTTCCGTGGCAGCTGTACTGCTGATCGGCCGCTGCGGTTTGTGAGCAGAACTCTCTCTGCCTTCCAGCGAAACAGCTGAACCAACAGGAAATCCAGTCTGAGTCTATTAATTGGTGGAAGGATTTCAATCACTCGAAAGCTCTCAGTCGGAGAAGAAAAACGTTTACAAATGGTGCAATTATTGCATTTTTCGCCTGCTTTCGATTTGCCTTTTTTTCTCCTGCCCTCTAAACTCTTCGCTAGAATGCAATTGGGGAATCTGGCAGAGCGACCGGCGGCCATATGCGGTAAACATGCTGTTTTACCAGCCGCTGCGTCTGGAGAGCCACACGGCTGCACGACTTCCAAACTCTCGTGACATTCCGCTAACTATGACATCACGATGACATCATAACGACACCAAATAAACACTCTCATCCAAACTTTCTTTAACAAAGTCAACTTCTGAACATCTGCTGTAGACCATAAATCATGTGTTGGAAGTAATAACATTTGCACACTTAAAGACAATAAGAAACTGTGTTTGCAACTCATTTAAAAAGTTCATTTTACTTACAAAGACAGTTTTGTCTTCTTTGGAAGATAATGCACATATTATTTTGTTCATATTCTCACAGAAATGTACTGTAGTGGAACTATGGCACAGAGAGTTCTTGGATATATATCATGGTACTGAAATTCATGCTCCATAATATCTACATGGTACTTCCATGGTACTTTTTCTTAGAAAACTGATAGTACCATGATACATGTCCAAAATAACATGATAGTACAACTGTACTTTTTGTAAGCACAATAATAAAATTCAGAAAATAGAGTCAAATTCAGTTTTATGCTGACTTTAAATTTAAATGTAGGACACAAATGAGATACAGAGTCAGAAATAAACTCAAGACCCTTTATCATCATTGTATAAAGAACAAGACAAGACAAGAAAGACCCTGTTTACACCACAACATGTCCAGACAACTGAAACTGTGATACAAGAGTTCATAAAAAGAGACAGAGAGAAAGAGAGAGAGAGAGACAGAGAGAGAGAGACAGAGAGAGAGAGAGAGAGAGAGCTGTCACACACTGACTCTCACAGTCTGATTATTTCCTGAAGAGACTCGCACTGAACGACACACAACTGATGTCAAACTCCAGAGATTTTCACTTCTGTGCATGTGATGACCTCACATTCCTGCTTTCCTGAAGTTCCTACAGTAACCTCGTGTCTTTACTACCTGAAAAACAGGTCTGTTCAAAAGCAGCTTCAAACATTGTGTGAGTACACAGATAAACCTCACAAAAACATGTTTACACCAAAATAAAGAAGATTTTCATGTAGTACATTTTACAAATTTTCTATGATGTGTCTGAAAGTTTTACTTCTGAATGTTTTGGTGCTTCTCGTTACTCTAAACGGCCTTTAGATTTCACTCATCAGTCAGCAGTTAGTTAACGACAGCTAGTTATGCAAATACAAGTTCAACCGCACAGGTAACCAAAGCACTACAGAGATCCTGGAATCACAACCCAGCTGTACAGCACAGAGCAAGACACTTAACCCACGGTTACTCCTGAGGGACGTGGCAGCAAAGACGGACCAGATGTTAAAGGGACAGTTCACCCAAAACTGAAATTTTTCCATCTTTTACTCACCCTTGTTTCTTTCTAAACCTATATGAGTTTTTTCTTCTGTGGAGCACAAAAGAAGATATTTTGAGAAATGTCTCAGTGGTTTTGTGTTCATACAATGGAATTCAATGGGTGCCACTGATGTTTAGTTACCATAAACATACTGAGCATACTTCCATAGCATACAAAATATTTTCTTTTATGTCCCTCAGAAGCAAAAAAGTCATACAGGTTTGAGATGACATAAATGGAAGAATTTTCATTTTGGAGTGAACTATCCCTTTAACAAAAACGTTTTGGGAGCTTTAGTAAAACATGCAGTTAATCATCAAACTCACACAGTCTGACACTGGACATAACTGAGAAACTTTCTTTGGTGGGGAGGAGAAAGGAGGATGGGGGAGACCTTTAGATTTCCACTGTAAATTTACATTCCACGAATGCCACTGAGCACCACAAGTCTGCAAAGCCCTGCTCCACCATAACTGAGCGAGATCCCGCAAGGCTACGTCTGGGGACCCTCGCATATTCATTCAGTAATTAAGAGGCAATGATATCAGACTATCAGCATTAAAAACAGACATTGAACAGTAGCCAGCTGCTATAAACTTCTAGACTACTAGACTACAGCCCTAATCGTCCTTCATACCTTCAGACAGAGCGTGAGTTTAAATATTTAATTTGGCTGCTTTTGAGAAGCGGAGAGACTTGGAATTTGTCTGAGCGCTGATCCTGGAGATACATCAAACACGGACGCTGTCATCTCTCTCTCATTCAAAAAAACATCCACTGCTGTTTGTTCAGCTATTTGTACTGAAACTGTTCAAACTAAATAAATGTGACCTGGAAGATCAGAGCAGAATGACTTTAATCTATCAGCAATAACAAGCCCAAGATGTGTTCAGAGATCATAACATGCAACACGCTTCTGGACAAAGTGCTTTAAATAAACTTCTTTTTAAACTACAGTGAGATTCAGTAAACAAACACAAGCCAGACAAACTGTACCTGACTGTATGATATAATACAGTTTATAAAAAACAATGACAAAAATAAAAACAGCCATGATGAAAGTAAAACATCACATTTATGTTTATTTATTGGATTATTTATTGGCAAATGTTTTTATCCAAAGCATCTTACAAATAAGGAAACATCCGTATGGGAAGTGGTTACATCATTAGAAAGCAGTTTTTTTATTCCCAAATAGGAGAAGGTTACACCGGAAAAGTATGAAGCTGTGATCCGGATGCAGTGTGAACCCGTTAAAAGTGGATTAAGGGAATGTGGATCATAACAAATTCTTGGATCTGAATCTAAAGCAGGACGATTTTTCATTAACACAGGAAGTCACATGAGTTTAATGTGATTTTACTATACGAAGTGTTCATAGGTAAGTGTGATCATTTGGATAAAAACATCTGTCAAATTCATATATGTAAATATATGTAAACAGTTTATATACTGAACTGGGAAACATGTCATGAAAATCAAGTGACTGATGGTGTCTTTTAAGACCACTTAAACACTTTTATCAAATCAACTTTTATCAACACTGGAATCTCCAACATTTAACTTAGAAAAATGCTCTTGAAATTCAATCACTGTCAGGTCACCTTAATGCTACAAATGCTGAAGAGAAAACAGGAATGAGATGTTGTATGTAGGTTATGTTCTTAAATAGTGCAGAACTGATGAGAAGATACGAGACGACAGCAGGTCAGACATTGTGAAAGTCTTCATTTCAGCTCACTGCAGTGAAAAGAACTCATTTCAGATTATAACAGAGAAAAATGAACAATAATCCTCACATCTAACATCCATCAACACTGAGTATCTGTTTCACACAATGCATCTATAAACAGTGTTTGTGTGTAATTCATACTGCACAGCACTGCTTGTGTCGCACCCCAACTATACCAACAACCACCATTTAGTTAATTCCTGGTAAAGATAACTAGTAACTAGTACATGTGTTCACATTTGCACATGGTGCAACAATTTTAAATACAGCTGAGATTTAACGCTTACAGGCTAGTATCAAACTATACCACAATGTGATCAAAGTAACACGATTTATAACTATCTAATTTCTACAAACTGATCATTTTTGAGACCCGGCAACAAAAACACAAAATAAAGCTTCCGACCAACAAGTTTGTGAAAGAATCGCACTGAACTGGTTTCGTGATCGGGGGTCGCGCAGGACCACGTTACCCGAGGGGCTCTTTAAAGTCACCCCGCAGCGTGCACACGCACCCCCGCTGTATTCATCCCCTATACCGTGTACATTAAACACAACCCCAGCGTGACTCTATGGAAACGACGTAAACAGCGAACGCTACACAAATGTTACTGTTACGTTCGCGCGTGTCTGTGGCTCATTATGACGTCGCGTTCTGCTGCTACAATGTTGCGAGTTTCCGCGCGTCATCATTCACCACCATCAAGTGTTACGAACCCAAACATTCATAAAACAACACGATCCTTTCACATCAGAGGCTGAAATATGAGCATTTAAAGGCGCGATGGCTCACAGCAGTAGCCGCTTAGCCTGCTAGCCAGTTTCGGGCGAAACTGCGCCGTGTTGCGCATTTCTTACCCGTTAAACGCAACTTCACGGGCCCGTTTCTTCTAACCGCTTGGTTGGACATGTCCGGTTCTCTTCTGCACACCGACGATCACCAGTGAAACCGAATCGGGTGCGAACGAGTTGCTTTTTGGTTTCCCTTTGCGCCAGTTTCACAGTGAGCGGAGAATAATGGAGTCGCGGTGCTGTGGCCCGGATGTGCTCAGCGCTGCCATCTCCACACACACACACACACTGCTCGTGTTTCTGCCCGTTTCACGTGTAAATAATCCAGATCTCTCACTATATCCCGTTATAAACGGCGTGCGGTGGTCTCCGCATGTCCGGCTGCGGGGCTGCTGCAGGAGAGCTTCGGGGGGGAAGTTGCACCGCTACGGGCGACTGAACTGAGCAAATGTGGGTTCGGAAGGTGTGTGTTGAGCTTCCCATCCGCCCAAACAGTGACATCAGACCCACTTATGACTGGAGAGACTTCATAAGAGTCCTGCCATACACTTATATAACACACAGATCACTTATTTACCCGTTTATTGTTACTGTTAAGATTGGATGCATTTATAATCACACACACACACACAAAATATGTCTTTTCACTTTTATTTACAACAAATAAAACTGAACAGATTAGTATGTACAGATCAGAGCAGGACGTTCATAAGACAAACACATGAGGTCGTGTGGGAACCGTCATACAAGAACGTTCCGGATCAGACGTTCAGAAGTTGAAAGTGCTTTGGTTTTCATTAATCTGGAAGGCGTAGCCGTCGGTCGTGACCTCGGGGGCGACGCACTCGTCCTCCTCCTCCTGCAAACCAGAAATAATCAGTAAAAGCAGATTTTTATTACAAACAAACAAACAAACGAATTCTTAACGTGAAGCAAGGAACACAATTAAAGGTAGAAAGTCCTTAACGAAATGAGAACACTCTTGTTTGGAGAATAAATTTGTGTATTTGTAAAGCGCTTTACACAACATATATTGTTAATATGTATATACACTGTTGAACACACCTCTCCAGAGAAATACTTCTCAATAAGGTTCAGAGAAGCCTTGTAGACCATCTCATTCTCATGAGTCTGCAGAGCTTCAATTCTGTCCAGGCCTCCACACTCCTCAACCATCAAAGACAGCTTATCAACCTCACCGATCTTCTCACCAGCCTGAAAATCCACAACATCCAGAACAACGTCAAACAAATGACAGATTTCACAACAGACATGACCATGAGTTCAAATAATCATACCAAGAAGATATTAGTGATGGCGTCCAGGATGACAAGAACGGTCTTGCTGTCTTTACTGCTGAGCAGGTTCAACAGAGGCTCCAGGATGTTGGCCTGAACCAGGTAGATCACCTGCTCAATTGTGCCTCCGCTGGTGTAGTTGGTCACTGCCCACACAGCCTCCTTCTGGGTCTTATAATCACCCTGAACAACAGAAGAGAAAGAGAAAAGTTTAATACATGATTATACATAGAAGTGTTAAAGGTACTGCAATTCTGAAGGCTAGCAATAGCATGCTAGCTTTGAAAGCACAAGATCCCACCCTCTTCAGAATGCTATGCAAACGAGAGGCAAGCAGGGCATCCTATCATTGAATTCAGACCGAATGCATTGATTGGACAAACATTTTATGGTCCTGTACCTTCCACAGAAGATGTATTTAATTATATAAACATTTAGATCTTTAGTGATTGATGCCTTTTAACCAGCATAACAAAAACAGTTTCTGGAAAAGGTCACCTACCCTGCCTTTAAACCATAACCAGCTAGTTTAGATTTCTGTGGTTTACTCAAGGCAACCTACCCGTCTGAGAATCTCCACCAGGTAAGGCACAAGGCCAGCATTGATGACCTCCTGAATCTGATGGTCTCTGCCAGCGGTGATGTTGGACAGAGTCCAGGACGCCTCCTTCTGAATGTTGCTCTTGTGGTGTTGCATCAGAGCGGGAAACATGGAGAGCGTGCCGGCGTCGATCACGGCCTGCGTCTGTTCATCTGTGCCAGTGACGATGTTACCGATGGACCGCAGTGAAGGAGTCTGAAGAAACATGAGATTTTGAGGGACTGTCAACTGTGAATGTTGGTTTTGTTCTTGTAGCTCAACTGGTAAAGCATTGCAGAAGCAACACCAAGATCAGGCGTTCAGTTCCCAGGAAACTCAACACTCAGGAAACTTACCACAATAGAGAGTTCCCCTGAACCCAGCAGCTGCACCAGCCGAGGAACCACACCAGTCTGGACCACCACCTCGATTCTATCATTGGGCCCATCGGTCAGGTATGAGATGGCCCAGCAGGTGTCTGCCAGAACCTCCTTATCAGTGTGATGCAGAAGACGGATCAGGGTCGGGAGAATCTGTCTCACTGCATCCAGGGGAGGTGCAGGGTTCTTATTACGACACAGGTTCGATAGGGTCCAGGTGACGTTCCTCAGGTAACCAGACTGCAGAGTGAGAAAAGAACTGATCAGAACCAATTTTTAAAGCCACGATGCCCCCTGCTGGTAAATCATGTTCATTACAGTTACAGTATCTCCACGTGGTTTAAATGCTATTGATTTTTATTCAGAACCAAATTCAGATCAGACCTGCGACCCATGAACCACCAACTTTGGAACATTGTCATTAAAAGGATAGTTCACCCAAAAATGAAAATTCTTCCATTTAATCACCCTCATGTTGGTACCCATTAACTTCCACTGTATAGAGCCAAGACCACTAAGACACTTCTCAAAATATCTCCATTTTTGTTTCACAGAAGGTTTATAAAGCTCTTCAGGTTTGTAAAAACATGAGGGTGAGTAAATGATGGATTTTGTTTTTAATTTTTGGGTGAACTGTTCCTTTAACATCCATTCTAACCAACTTACAGAAAACACAGAGAGGTCTGGAACAGCCAGCAGAGTCAGGAGGGGAGCGACAGCCCCGTGTTTAATGACTTTATCTCTGTATGAGGAGCCATCACCTAAAAAACAGAAGAACCATCAATTCTACATTCATGTTACCAGAGCGATGAAATCATAGTTTTTTTGGTCCATGACACCTACCAGCAATATTTCCCAGAGCCCAGACGGCCTGCTCACTGATATGAGCGTGTGGTGAGGAGATGAGACTGATGAATGCTGGGATAGCTCCTCCACTGACCACAGCACTGGTCTGCTCTGATGTTCCAGACGCGATGTTGGTCAGAGCCCAGGCTGCCTCGAACTGCACGGGCGGACAGTCCACCAACCCCAGGAAGCTCACAAACTTTGGGATGAGACCGGCGCTGATGATGCGGTCGATGGGTGGATGTCTCTCTCTCGACAGCAACTTCCTGTATGTGAATTTCATGAGTTATCACATACAAAACTATAAATATCTCACATCACACGTGGGATAACAGTAGGTCAGACCTGGCGGCCTGCGTGGCCTGGACCTGAGCATCCAAACTGGTGCTGTTGACTCCATTTACAATCTCCTCCACCGTCCAGTGCTGAGCCTGATGGGACAGAACACGTGTCATGATGCATCTGTGGAGCAGTAACTGGTTATTGACTTTTAAAACACAAGATGAGAGTTTCATGCCTGGCAGTTCTGGCTCTTCTCCTGCAGGGGAGACGTCGCCTCGTCCGGCAAACTGCTCACGTTTCTCCGCTTCAAAATCTGCTCGTCCTTCTTCGCTTTACGGAGCTCAACGTTGACTTCGATCCGTCGACGCCTCAGCTCCTAAAACCAGCATCAAAACAATTAAAACAACAACTTTAAATATTAAAATGAAGGTCTGAAGCGTCGATGGGTTACAGCAACACTTACAGTCGCGTCCTTCCCTTTATTTTTGAACTGCGTGAGACGAGCGCCGTTCTCGTTCGCTGAAGACATTTTAATAATCGTTGATTTATCACAATATTGTGAAATTAATAACCTGAAACACATAGAAACATTTTCACATTTGTGAAAAACACATCCGTGCATGCTAACAACAACAAACAACTCGCTATAAGCAACATATGATAATATATCATTAAAATGTACACGTGTTTATTAATAAAGCGATGAAATAGATTATAAATGAAGTGTGAGAAGTAACTCACCGCTTCACAAAGCGCTTGTGACAGTGTGAGAGTCACACAGACCTTTAAAATGCCGGCGTGAAAAATCTCATTGGTCTGTTCGAGCGAAAGCATTTTGTCATTGGGCCGTTTTGAAAAATTCACACCGCCCGGGTGAAGGCGTGGCCAACGCGTTCTCGCGAGATTTGACGGTCTGGATGCCATCAGTTAGGTCTTTTGCACACCGTGTTCACGCGAGATTTGACGGTCTGGATGCCTTCCGTTGCATCTCTTACACAAACGTGTTCTCGCGAGATCTACATACCTGGACGCCTTGAGTTACGTCTTTTAAACAAAGCGTTCCCGCGAGATTTGAGGGACTGGATGGCACGAGTTGCCTTTAACTCTTCAATATTGTTGACAATGAACTTTAAATGGCTTGTTTTGCAAATATTAATTCAACAATAATGATGAAAAATGGCTGTATTTCTTTATTTATAACTTCCCTGTCTGAATAAATACCCTCCCCCATAAACATTTATATGTTTGATGTTTAAACGTTTAAAGTGTAAGTTAAAAACGTGACCATGCTGTAGTGGTTTTATGTTCTAAAGTATAAAAACATTAATTCATTTATTTTACTAACTTTCTATTCTAAATGTTTTCATATGTTGCTATTTAACAATCTTATTATTAATTATCTAATTATTAAACAAACCAAATAGGTAATATTCATAAACACTTTTGTTAGTAAGGAATGCAGGTATCACTACAGCTGATAATAAAGCAACACAAGATATTGTTGTAAACAGTGATGAGTGACAAACACAGATTTGTGATTTTTAAAGGTTATGCTAAAAACAGGCTTAAAGATGAGTTATACTCAGTTTATCTTAAACAATAAATATTATCACAGAGAGGCAAATCTCATCCCCATGTATAAAATGAAATTTTGTAATAATCTAGAAACTACTATGAAATGAAACATGAACACAGCAAAAACTGACATCTCATATTGATGATTAAGTGTTTTGTTTGAAAAGTCACACACAGTTGTTCAGGGTACAACACAACTTGTCACTCGTTTATGAAGAGTTTAATTCAGAAGCCTCTACTCAGCTACTTTATAAAATTAAGATTTGAAGATCAGATTTTAGGTGCTGGTTTGATAGGTGTAAAACAAACAAGGTATACAAACAAAGATGAGAAATATTTCACATACAGAATGTATCCAAGGAACTCCATTAATAAACTAATAGACTGGAATAAAACATGATTATTGCCGTACAAATTCTTTACCAAGACTGAAAAAGGGCACTTAAAAATATAAGAAAAACTTTACCTTAAGTTTATAGCGACGTATAAACATGAGAAAATATTGTTTTGTGTGCTTTCTAACACAACTAGCCAGACAAAATGTTGCTTTGCTAATTCATATGTTCGTAAGTACATCATTTAAAAAGAAATCCAACCTGTCAGGCCTTTTCTTACAAATTCAGACAGGCAACGTTTAAGACCCAAATCAGGGTTCTTGATTTAAAGGGATTAATTTTTGAATGAAGAGAATATTGAGACATCTTCATGTAGATGAGAGAACCCTGTCCCCTCCTTTTATTTGTTTCATATACATCAATAGTTCTTCAGTAATACAAAAGAAAGTTATACAAACAAGATACCTTCTCAATTTGACCATTTTCAACAGACCTTAGTGCCTTCTTAAAGCGACATTGTCTTATTTTACGAATTTTATCCCCCCCACTGCTAAAAACCAATTAGCACCTACGTTCCCCTTTTGAACTGCCGAATCGTATTATGAAAAAATAAACAACCTGTTGAACTGCTGTTGTCCTGGATAATGGGAACATGATTCTGGAGGGCTTTAAAAACTCACAAAACATTTTTGTAGGCAATTACTCCAAAATAAAAAAACAAATGGGAAAAGAAGGACATCCCAGTCGAGACACGTTTAACAATCAAAAATGTCAACTGTCCGTTCTTGATCCAATCCACAGCTTATATGTCCATTATTCCGTCAAAAGCTGAGGCTATGTGCGATGCTGGCTGACTGGATTGAGCTCCATCTCGAGTTAAACGGACTGAGTTTATTAGTACAGCATGTGGTTGTTTTCTATGAGGCTGATGACTGAAGTTTGTTGTTATGAGACCTACAGAATAACAGAGAGATGGACATTAAGAGCTCTTTGGTTTTATTGAACATTTCCATGCAAGATAAAACAAGTAAAGAAATCTGTAGTTCAGGAACCATGCGAGCCTCAGCAGTTATTGGAATGGCAGCCATGTTTGTTTGCGTAACGCAACGAGAATGTTTTTTAGTCGTTTAAAGTGTTGCTGGTAAAACCAACAGTCTAGGTTTAGAAAAAAATAAACATGAACATGCAATTTCATTTTTTTGGAAATATGGTCCTTTATTTCAACATTGAAATCCTAATAAAAGGATTTAAAACTTTTTTTTAACGTGACAAAAGCATTTTAAATCTGTTCTTCTTTGAGCAAACTGAAACTCGTACTACATGAATTCTGCAGGATCTGTACATGATCAGAAAATGTGAAAACCTGTAAATCAATTCATACAAACCGTTTGAAATGTAATAAAACTGAACAGGAGCTCTTAAAAACGTAATTTTCAGCCAATCCAACAAAAAGTGTGACAAATGCATTGATAAACAGTATAAAAAGGAACAGATTTACACAGGAGCGCGTGTGCACAGAAAGCATTTTCCTCGATTTCTTTCTGTTTAGGTCTCCAACATGGCTGCCGTTCTCTGTCAATCACTCAAGGCATCAGTCTTTTGTTTTTTATTGACAGGTTTATCATTCTCCAAACACTAGCTTCATTTAAATATACATCAGCTTCCACTGTTAATAAAACAGCAAGTTCCATGATTCTATAATAAAGCATGGCTCCGCCCCTTCAGCCATTATGACATCACAATCTGCAAGAAAGGATAATGGCTTGTATGAATGACATGCATGGAGCACAAACACAAATGGTTATTAATCACAACACCGCGGTTGAAATGAGAAGATTGGATGAAATGCAGTCTGAGAATGAGATCAGAAATTAGCTGACAGCAGAACAGCCAATGATCAATAAGAAAAGCATGTTAAAACGGTGTAAAAATGAAAACATCTAGTAAAAATAAACTAAAATGATGGCCCAGATTTTTACTGGATGAAAAAGTAGAAGACTCAATTTAAAACTTGATGATAAACGCAGAACAGACGTTACCTGCTTGCTTTGAAAGCTTTCAGTTTCTGTACAAAGAAGGACTCCAGGAACTCGGCACACTGGTAGAACGGCGAGTCGCTGGGGTTGTAGTAGCGACAGTTGTCGAAGATTTTGGTCATGTCCGCTACGAACTCTGTGAGCTTGCTGTAGAAGCGCTTCTGTATCCTGTCCTCCATCGTCGACAGGTCTGTGACATGATGTGAACAATTAAAACTCAACCACAACGAGAGCAGATTATCATATTATCTCAACCAGACAGACCACATGACTTGAGTAAACAATATTCCTACCCATTGGTTCCTTTATGATCCCGTAATAATCCGGAGCGTCGTTGGGATCCACAGGCTCCAGGAATGGCCAGGCCATTTTATGAGACTA
>JAZGTK010008300.1:0-18430 GCA_036877625.1 Ambastaia sidthimunki
CTCTCTCTCTCTCTCTCTCTCACGTCCCTGTTGGTTTCTCCTGACATTACAGCATTATAATGTCCTATAATATCTGTTCTAATTAGTTGTATGCTGCTGTGAAAAATTGTGACCGCAGTTCTGAAACATTAAAATACTGACCTGTTCATAATTACACTATTAAATAGCATAATTCATTAAAGCATGCTATATATATTCAAATGCGTTTACTGTTTAAAGGTGTGACTGTAAATTAGTTAGCATTAGTGATATTTAAAAGTGTGAAATTATGAGTAATAATTCATGTTTTGAAACAATATATAGGCATATATAGACGAAAATCATAAGGCTTTTTAGGGGCTTTTAATCTGTACCAGCAGCCTAACAACCACTCAACACCTTAGCAACTCTATAGCAACGTCATGGCAGCCACCTGCAGCATCATGATGGCGAGTTTTGTTCCCAGAGGAAAATTTTATATCTCTGAGTTTGCTCTTTCATAGCTCAAGGGAATCAATGGAGATGTCAGTGTTTCATTTAGGTATTAACTTTGTCTCAGATGTTTCTTCTATTCTTTGTCTCAGATGTTTCTTCTAATTGCTTAGGAGAAAAAGAAATAGAAACAAACAAGACAATTATTAAAATATATATAAGAGTATGAAGCTGTAAAAAGAATGCAAATTGTGGCTAAAACATTCTAGACTTTGATCAGTTTAATGAATAAAGTTTGAGTTCATATTGAGACTTGACAAATATGAGATCACTTTGAGACATTGTTGAGATTATTCCATAGTTTTGGTTACTTCATGATTATTCTAAAGTTTGTAAATAATTATAAAGAATAAGTGGCCCTAAACCTTTGATGGATGGTGTATTTATGTTCTGTGGTTACAGTGGTGAAAATATAATGTATTACAGTATGTATTATAAAGCATTATAAATACTTGGCATTAACAGTGAATTATAAATTCAGGCCTGAGGTAAGGGGTCAGCCTATTTTATTTTTGGTTTCTGGTCTCTGTGATGCAGGTCAGTTATTTGGTGGCGTGTTTTAAACAGCGAGTGTTGCGTGACATGAGAACAGGGATTAGCTCCTGAAAAACGGCTTTTCCAAAGCAGCCCTTAGCCTCTGCGCCCTCCATCGCACCAGACCCCTTCCTTATAAAGTTCATGTTTGAGGAACGCCGACGTATGCCAGCCCTCTCGCTCTCATTACGAGAAGGGTACGAATCGAGGTCAGAGAAAATTGATGCCAAACTAGTTCCTTTCATTCTCCGCTGGAGACGGGACTTTTTTATCCGACAAAGTGACATTCAGGCTGCAGCTCGCAATCAGAGGTGCCTCGTTTGCATATGTACCGGAGGGACATTTTTTGTAACCAATCAAATCAGGCCTGCGTTTCCCCTGGGACCGCGCAACAGGGTACAGGCGGAGACCAGCGGGGTGAGCCCGCCTCCTTCCCAGCAGGAAGTCTTGGAAGAGGAAGTCTACGGTACTGAGATGAAGGATGAACCGAGATGTTAAAAACGCTCATTATAAAGCAGCAGCTATCGGGAACACCAGCTTTGAAAGGAAATTGTTTCTAAGAAATTTGGTAGTGTTTCTCCAAGAAACATACAGTGTGTTTTAAAACTGATTTGAAAGGTGTTCGGTTAGCACCGGTCAGGCAGAGTTACTTGGGTTTGTGGCATCTAATGGCAGGAAATCCTATCACAAGAGAATTAACTGGCTGAGGTAACACTTGTGCTGTATGGAATATGGGGTATGAAATGCAATGCATTAGCGAGGAATCTGCCTGTTATGTTAGCAGATGCTGGCGTGCGGCGCGTAAATGAAGCGTGCATTTCCTCACTAATGAGAACGCACAGAATTAGGGATTGAGAAACAAAGGCAAGCAAACAACAGAATAATAAAAGTGTGAACAATAGTCTGCGTTCACACACAAACACACACACTCACCGACACAGATGGGCCGTGCATGTAGACTTCAATTTGTTATCACTTGGTTTAGTAACTAACTATTGATCTGACTAACTAAGATGCAGTGCTTCATCTTCACAATAGCTGTAGTAATTGGTGGAACTCTGTCATAAATATTTATTGCTTACACATGAATCGCTTCCATCCTGGATGCTGATTGGTCGATACAGCATTCCATTGTATTTATTTAGCTGTGACTGTATTCGTAATTTCATAATGTAGCGCAACCTTTCGCACCTTATTGCTTAAGTAAACGTTTCCAAATTGAAATAAAAAGGCAGCAGTTGTTTTGTGCTTGGTAATCGATTTTATTTTTTTTTAATAATGGTTCAAATGTTTGCTAAAGCGTGTAAAGATCTCTTCGATTTCTCTTTTAGTGCTTCATGTCTGCATGGTATAAATAAACTATAAAACGTGAGTAAATGTACATAAAATAATTGCTCTGTGGTTTTCAAAAGTAATCCATATACATTGCCACCACTGGCAGTTCATTACTAGTGTGGCTACAGTAAACATTCAAATAACATCTAGGTTACTATATATGTTTGCGGTAGCTTGTAAAGTAAATTCCCTGGGGTTAGATTAAAGTTTCAGCAGTTATAGATTGTCCCAGCCGTGACTGTCCCTGCAAAGATCTGGACCATTAAAACATTGTTTCTCAGTAACATGAAGAGAACATTCTTCTGTTATTAGCATCGCTCAACGGCATTTAATAAAATAAACACGCCTACTAACACAGTAGGCGTGAAATCCGCTTGCCTTGTCTTATTTTATCATAGAAAAGCTGCAGTCAGCACTCTGCTTATAGAAGTTCGTGATGTGTAATGTAACGTAATGAAAAACAAATGATGTGCAGGACAGATTCCAGAGACGTGTAAATAATAAAATAATTCATTTTGTAAGCGGACAGCTTTTGAAGAAGACTTCAAGTCCATGTCTGACAAACCGAGCTCAGATTTCTCTTGATTTTGACACTTTTTGTGGCACAAATGATTTGTGCTTTTATTTATGTTGTGGCTTTTAAAATGGAAACATCTGTCGCGTGTGATGCTGCTTAATTGTGACGTTTTTAAACCGTTGCTGTGCCTCTACCTCATTTTGTGCCTCTACCTCATATATTCACCCCATCCCTCCCTCATTCCCTCTCTCTCACCCACTCACACAGTTTCAATATTTGTGTCAGTTTTGAAAGAGGGTTCATAGAGTTCAGTTTACTGTATTTATAATATTATACAGTGAATTCAAAGGTTTTGAAAAGGTCATAGTTCATATAGAGTTTCTTAGTAACTACATTTGCGCAGCAGAAAAACACAATTGTTAAAACAAAACAGTTTAGTAAAATTAAAGCAGATGTTTTTGCACAAAATAAATACTGTATTTTTAAATCGCATTACCAAAGTTTATTCTTTCTAAGTTGAGTCATTGAGAAATGAGTCATTCATTTGAGTAAATCAAATGCAGGTTTACTTTCTCAGTTTATATTTATCTACTGTTTAAACTGTTTAGATATAAAAATGTTATTAGCTAAATACCTTTATGATGTCATACAGTGAAGATGTAATTGTTGTGTTGGGAATTTTCCAGGAATTCCAAGAAAATCTTTCGGAAATAAATGAAATTTTATCTGGTAAAAAATGCATCAAAGTAATTCAGGCTAAATTGGACCGGCAGTCATTTGTTTTTGGATCACATTATCATTAAACCTGAAACGGAATTAATTTAAATGTTTATTTGAAAAGGAAATTATTTAAATTTGGGTATATAACATTAAGTTCCTTTGTTGAATCAACATGTAATATTTCAGTATAAGGCTCGATTTACAAATGCAAATAAAAGCTCTCATCTACAAAATATGAATAATTACTATTCAAACTTAAATTTAAAAGTGATTTCTCTGATGAAAAATGGATTTAATGAATGTTTTTCAAACATTTGAAACTGAATAAAATTGAAAGGTTTAATGCTTTGGAAAGAATGCAATTACATTTTTTTCCCCTTAATTTTTTATTCTCATTTAAACTTTTTTCTGGCATAATGTGACAAGTACACCAAAACCCCAAGTGGTTTCTCTCCAAGTGTCATGCGTTGGTGGATTACATTGTGTGTGTTTGTGTGTGTGTTTGTGTGTGTGTTTTTTTAATTACAGGGAAAGAGACAAAGACAGCATGAAATTAGCATTTTTTTCTCCTGCTTTATTTTGAAGGTCTTGAATATTCAAACACAGAAATTGGAGATAAACATTTTACCACTGAACTTAAAGACCGGCCCATCCAACACAGTTCATATAGTTTAACGGTTTGTGTGTGTTTGTGTTAAGTTGTGACTATGCGTTGAAAATAATTGCTTATTCCATGAGCTAATAGGTTTCAAATTGCTGCAATTAATTCAGTTAATGAATTCTTGAATTAGTCAGATAAATGCGTTTGTGTGTGTGTGTGTGTCCATGCTTTTCTTGTCAGTTATGCAGTCTTGTCACGATTACCCTCTCCCCCAACCTACATGAATCTGTATTGGAACATAACTTTGCCTTGTAAACCAGTTTAATTTTAATTTACAGGGTACTCAACCAAAAGTGGACCGGCATGGCCACTAATAAGAAAAATACACACTTTAAGATGCTTTATTTGAAGCTGTCGTAGTGCATATTTTCACATTAGCAGGCTCATACGTTCCATTCACGATAAATTATTACACGATGCGTTAGTGTGTTTATGGTTTTGTAAGTATGTGTGTGTGTTTCTGTAGAGGGTCTCTGTGTTAAACTCTGTGTATGTGGGAGTTCCATTGAGTTTTTGTATTAGGGTGATGCTTCAGTCAGTTCAGTTCACATTTCATTCGCTGAAATCACGTCATCATCACGTGCTGGAATGAAGATGTGATTGAGTCTTGATTGGTCTTCAGTTGGACGCTAGAATGTGTGATGGCTGTGACATTTTTAACCAGAGAAGAGTTTTGAGGGTATTGTGGGAGAAGAGTTTTGAGGGTGTTGTGGGAGAAGAGTTTTGAGGGTATTGTGGGAGAAGAGTTTTGAGGGTGTGTGGGAGTAGAGTTTTGAGGGTGTTGTGGGAGAAGAGTTTTGAGGGTATTGTGGGAAAGTGTTTGTGCTGTAGTGTGTTTAGGAACTTGTGAGATAATTACCCAGCAGTGAGTTAACACATGCTCATGCTGGTGGGCTGTGTTATCCACACAAGATGTTTTCTGCTTCTGTGCAGTACAGCCATCATCACTATCTCTGTTTTGTCAGAATCTATGAAGTTTAATCCAGCAGGAAAACAAGATCAGCTGTGACAGATGGAAATAACCCTGTTTAAGTTAAATTAATTCAAACGAAATTGCAAAACCACTTTAAAATTCCCATCAGTGCTTGTGCATGTGTTGCAAAAGCTTTGTATTGTAAGTATTCTTCTTGTTTTAATATTGGTTAAGTCATATTTCCCTTAACTAAGAGTAGTTTAGGGTGAACATCTGTAACTTTGTGTTGTTCTATGTGTCCAAAACTGTGATTTACTATTTTTATTTTACAAAAAGTAGTTAATAAAACTATCAATAAAACATCAATTAGTGTCAGGTAGAAAGAGTTTGGTTGTTCCTGCATAGCTCAACTGACAGAGCTTTGCGTTAGCAGCACAAACGGTTGTGGGTTCGATTTCCATGGAAACACACATACTGGTCAAATGTATAGCTTGAATGTATTATATGTATGGATAAAAATGTCTGCCAAATGCATAAATGTATATATAATGTAAAGGATCCAACCTACTGCAGTAGGTTTCTACATGAATTTATTGTGATATTCACATTTTCTGGTTAAAAATCATAGTAAGTAGCATTATAAGTAGTATAAGTTTGTGTATGTTTATGGAGGTTGTATTCCAGCAGCTTGTCATTGTTCACAAAAATATGTCACATTACTGAAAAATATTTCACATATTTTACAGATGACATTGTCAGATACTTTAGTGCAGTATATCAGGTGCTGATCTCTGAACCTCAAAGTGACAACCAGCTGCTGCCATGGTAACCTTGATGGATTTTATTGGTGGCCCTTGCAACCTCTCTTCTGTTAGCCTGCAAGATATTTGTTATTGTAAGGCCATCTGTGTGTGTGTGTGTACGTTGCTTGCCTTGGACTCTGTTGGAAATGAGATCAGTGAATGCTGACAGGTGTCTCCTTATTTGTCCAGTTAGTTGTACTGTAGGCAGGACAGCCTCAGTGTTTGCTGATGTGTTTGGAAGTGAGCTGGAAAGAAAAAAGGTTAGTAATTTAATGAAAAAAAAATTGCTTGAAAAATTCTCAAAAACACAATTGGAACAACCAGAAAGTAAGGCATCAAGGCATTTAGTTCATTTGTCGTCTAAATTTACTTGGTGTATTTAATTATTATATAAAAATAGTGCAATATTTGTATTATATTGTAAAATATAGTCACTAGAGTACTTGATTTTATCTAGTATAGCTTGTATATTGATTCAACATGTACTAAATGTTACATGAATGTTGCGTATACAAAAAAACATTTCATTGTTCTTAAGTCGTCCAAAAAAAATCACAGACATTTTGCTCAAAGCTTCACTTCAATCGTGACATATTGTAAATGCTTCAAAAAACACCCCCCCTCCATGCAGCTGCAATGGACTCTTCCACAGGGGGTGTTTATTTATGTAAGGGATGACACACTTTGCTGGCTTCTGATTGGATGTCTTGATTTTTTTCACCTTTTTTGATTCATTTCCACATAGCTGCAGAAGAAACCCCTCTGACGTACCACATCCAGAGAAAAACGTTTACCTATCGCACACAAGCGATTTGTCTCTTCCTCCTTCACCCCCGCACGACCGCTTGGGTCGTTCCACTGTGCTGATGTCACAGTTGATCCGCGTTTAGCAGCTGCCATTTTGAAAAACGTGTGGGCCCAGTGACCCTTAGAATAGCTCAATAATAGAGCTCAGAAACTCATCAAAAGGTTGTTCAGTCCGAGGCTATTACATGTCTATCTGTCCAGTAGTCCTAAATAGCCATTCTGTTATTTACCTTCTTCGTCCGTTCATTGTGAAGCCGTTTCAGTTCATCACAGTTCAGCTGAATTAAAGCTCGGTCTGTGTTTGTGGTGCGCGAGGGACGGCATTAAAAAGCTACTGTAGATAAAGAGTCTTTGTGTTGCTAAAAGCTCTTAGGTGTGCTGTAACCTCTCTCCTCAGCTCAGCCTCGCAATTAGTCCCACAGAATTGATCTCGCATCTAACGTGTTGAACTCCTTCAACCTGAAAAGAGTTCGAGGAGTCTTTTGTCCTTTTTTTATAATACAAATAGGTGTCGGATTGGGTGTTTTTTCCATTTCTAAAATTCATCACGAACAGACAAAATCAATGATATCCTTTTTGTATTGGAGACATGTTGTATTGTGTGTCTTTGTGGTTCCTTTTGCTCAGCCGTCATACTGTGTTAGTGTGACTTTACGTGTCTGTTTTTTAGCCACTGAGTTTTTCTACTGGTAATATTTGCATTTTTTCATTTAGCAGATTTGTTTTTATCCAGTGCAACTTATATATTACATATATGCCCAAAGCAACTAAAGGAATATAATTACCATGACAAATGTGGATATTAAAATTTATTATAGGAATTATTTGTTGGTTAAAATGACCAAAACTATATATATAGTTGGTTAAAACTATATATAAATATATAGTTTTATAGGATCTTACAATCATATATTTTATTCATATTTTACCCATTTTGAGAAATAGGCTTTTATTGTAAATTACCTTTTTAAAAGTTTACATACTGTGGAGATAAAAAGTAAAAGATTAAAGTACAGATTATAAATAAACATGGAATAATAAATTAAAATGTAAAAAAGTTTTAAATTTTTTTGCATGGTTTTACGTGTAAACAGCAATAATCACGTTCCTGTATTAGTTTCATATTTTTTCATACTAATTGTGGTTTTTGTGGCAGCGAGCAGACAAACCCAAATGAATGAATTACTCAGAGTTCTCCACAGTATTGAACCTTCTTTGTTTGTTTGTGGTTAATGGACTGAAACATGCTGATTGGCTGTGTAGGGCCAATGAGGGGCCAATAAGGTGAGAGGTGAGACAGGAAGAGCTAATGACCTGCGAGTGACACATGACTGCCTGTAACCCTGTTTGTTTAGAAGACGCACACATTAACATTGTGTGTTGCTTGATGGTTTTCTGTGCTAAATTACTAACCCCCAACCTTCATTTAAAATTGTGATGCATATGAATATTAGAATAGACACACAAATGTTTTCTCAGCTGTGTTGTACAAAGATTTTATCTTTAGGTGCATGTTGCAATTTTTCTATGAGACATACAATTATTGTCCCGTTACATACGTAACACGCCGTCATTTTCTAATGCGGTGTATGTTCAAACCATTCTTGGCTACCTCCATGTCCAATTCAGGTTAGGCAAGCCGCGCGCTACGGTTTGGAGAGAAAGCTCACCTGCCATGTGGTGTTTCGTGGCCCGCGCTAATGATCGCCAGCGCTCAGCGAGAGCTGACCCTGGGCCGCGCCGCATAATTAGCTTTTCCTTCAGCTTTTCAGCCACGTCCAGCGACCTCGTGGGTGAACCATTGTTTACTGACAGCCATAGTACCTCCAGCTTTGCTCTTTCGCTGTCATCCAGCTATACTGCTGGTGATTATGCTAGTGTGGTGGACAGCATCACAAAATAGAGGTGAAAGATGGCGGTCGACGATGAATCACGAATCCTCGTTTGGCTGATTCGATATATGTTTGGCATATTCATGTATGTACAAAATAAAAGCTGTTTTTAGTGGATATTTTTAGCACAATCGTTGTTGAGTCATTGCTGCTTGTATCTGAGAGCTGTTTACACCAAGCTCTGCATGACTGAGGGTTGCGTTAAATGGCAATATTATATCTTACAATTATGTTTATATTTTTAAGTTTGTATTAAATAAAACATGCCCACATTTATTGCATTTTGTAAAAAAAAATTCCACAAAAGGCAGTATAGAAAATTTGACAAACATTCTTTAATAAAACAAACCAAAAAGCTTAGTGGTTACTCACAACATTGATACGTCACAAACGTGTTTTAAAACAGTAAAATGATTAGAACAAAATTATTGAAACATCAACACACTCTGTCGTGAAAATGTTTAGCATTTAAAGTGCAATTCAGACATGCTCACTATGAATTATATTCTGTGGTTGGTCTTCACCTTCTAACAATTAAAAATCCCACAATGTTTGTTCATTGCCCATTTAGAAGATCAGGTTTTAATTAATTTCACTATTAAACAGTAAAACTGCTAAGTCTCTTAGTAATAGATAAATCAGCTGTTTTTTTGGATGGCCCTGAAATTCATTGTGTTGAGACTATTACTAAACTGGCCACTGAGGCCCACGTCTCTTATTATCATTGCCTGCTCTGTGTGTGTGTGTGTGAGTGTATGTGTGTGTGAGTGTGTGTGTGTGTGTGTGTGCGTATGTGTGTGTGTGTGTGTGCGTGCAGGCCGTGTTAATGTAGCTGTTTATTTTCGTGATGAGTTTACAACGCCGCTCCATTGCTTTAGTGTCCCTGATCAAATTTATTTTTGAAACAGCACATGCTTTTCAATAATTTAATTCTGTTCTCCCAGTCAGTGGCTCTTCACAGTTGTCTTATGGCTCTATAAGTAATTCAGATAAGTAGTTAAATGGACACAAAGAATGTAGCTTTACTTACTAAAAGCATGCTTCAAACTTTGAACAGAGTTTAAATTGATGTCTGACCTCTTTATGCTCTATATCTGAATATAAATCTCATATCTGAGTGGAAATTAATTGAGGTCATTCTATATTTACAACACATCTCTGCTGGTACATCAGTATAAAAGATAACTACAACCTTTCTCTCAAGCAAAATCTAACTTCAACAGATGCACACAAGCATAAAAAAGGAGATGAATTTGGTTGAAATTAGGTATTATTTTTAAAAACGTCACTGATTTGGAAGAGTGGACTGCAGATATAATACTCGTGTTGACAAGGCGGAGACGGGTGTCAGAAATTAGCTGATGGCGACACCGTTGAGAGCATTTAGCAGCAATAACACGTTGCATAACAAGTTGCATAATCTACTGTCAATACCACATCTCATAATGGGTGATAATTGATTTTGTTTTTTTCATTTAATGCTTAGCAGCTGCTCAAATATGTTTTAGTTCTGTTTCATAGAAAAGAGACTAGTTATGCCCTCTGTGTTTTTGTAAGCTAAATCTGACACGTGGGCTGCAAATATTGGAGGCAGAAACAAAATGGCCGCTGCAGCCGTGCTTTGATTTGGCGTGTTCTCCTGTCAGCCGCGGTTGAACTTACACTGGCCTGTTAGAGTTAGCTTGTGATCCAAGCTGTCCACAGCAGTCAGAATCACTGGATGAAGCCTCATTAAACCGGACCTGGTTCTGCAGCCCATCCCTCGTCAACCAGCTCTTTAATTTACATATGAATCATTCACATCTTAACATGTGCTTGTGGTTTCCTCAGAGTTTCAGCTTGATTGTGTGTGACTGTTCTCATGATGCTGATAAACAGGTCAACATAGACATCAGATGAACCAGTTAATACCAAAATATGATTGTTTGGTATGAATTTGTATAGTTTGATCGTTATTTAAATTAATTTACAAAAGCATGTACCTACCAACAGAAACTGTAAAATCTGATACCACAGAAAAAAAAAGTTCTCCAGGGTGAGAATGAAATTAATTCAGTTTTTGGAACTGTAGTTTGCAGACTGTTTTTGGAAACCGTTTTTCCATATATTTGTAACCATGGTTACAGAACTGCTGTCTCATTAATGCAACGATTGAATACACGCTTTTGTTTTGTTTTCTTGTCTTTCGTAATGAAGATCAGTAAAACATTTGGCAGGCCTGCTGTTTAGCAATTTTATATATTTATGAAACTATTTTTATTCTTTTAAGATCAGAATTATTTTTAAAAATGGGTCTGCCGGTTTCTCTCTCCGGGAAGCTTGTTTTTTCTGAATCATTCAGCTTTTGCATCAGTGTGTTTTTTTTGTGGGCTAGAATAAAAACATGGAGCCAATGTTTGTCCATCGATACGAACTGCTTTTCTTTATTAGCGGAACGAAATACCGTACAGCAGTATTTGAAATCATGTTTTAACTATTGCGTGTGTTTTTCCTGCTTTTAAAGTTATAATTCCAAAATCAAAGTCAACAAGCTCTGTTTTTAAAAACTCATGCATGCCTCAGGCTATTAAAGGAAAATTTGATAAATTTCAGAGAATGAACCAGTTTTTGGTTTTGACACACTCATGTGACTCTAGTCCAATCGCAGTCATTATTTCTGTTAGCTTGAGCACAGGCAGTTGTCCCAAATTGTTAAAAAAGCCACTGCACACTGTTGAATATAATATTAAATCAATACACAGCTGTATAGTTTCAGCAGGAAATGCATTTTTAATTTTTGCCCCGAGCACAAAATGTTTTACACGTTGATACTGGCCAATATAGGTCAGCCAGTTCCAGATTTCAGCTTGATGCCTATGTTCCAGGGAACATTGAATGTTTGAAATGCCGGTTTTCTCTTTCTCTATAATATTAATTCTGTAAAATATGTCATTGTATTACTGTTTTTTACTGATCTTCAGATCTTCATAAATAACTTTTGCTTGATATCAATTATGCATTGTCTGTTTTGCTTCTATTGTGTTCAAAATTTGAATTTTCTTGATCCAATGTTGTGATGTCACACGACTTATGCCACTGTTTGTTTGTTGTTGTTGTTGCCAAAAATCTAATTTCTGAATTCTAAACCGGTGTTTGGCATTGTCTGTTTCTTCTTTGTTCTACAGAGATGTTGAAGGAGTTGAACCAGCAACGCAAAGAGAAAGAATTTACAGACCTGAAAATTATAGTTGAAGGCAAAGAGTTTGAAGTCCACCAAAATGTTCTAGCTTCCTGCAGCTTGTATTTCAAGGACGTGGTTAAAAGGTTTGCCTTCTTTCCTTCCCACCAGCCCTTGATCCGATCTGTTCTTTTCATAGGGCTCATTTGTGTCATTTCCCTCCCCTTGTTTCTCTCTTGCAGGTTTGTTGGAAGACGTTGGTTTCTATCACAGGGGCCAGCAGCCATTCACTGTTTCGCTCAAATGAATGTATCTTAAATTGGGAAAAAAGGTCAACCTTTGTGTGTTTCGTTTTTTACCTTTTCTTTCCCCCCCATTTTCGAATGCATTAACATAATTTCCATTTTTAAAAGCAGAGAATGTGTTCCATGACTGAGGGATCTTAAAAAAAAGAAAATAACAAAAAACGAGGAATTAACAATAGGCATTCATCCCGAAAATACCATATTGGCCATCCTGGAAAGTGTCCTCCAAAAGCAATGAGGTGTCTGTCATTTTGACTACGGGATGAGCTTTGTCAGCCATTTTATCAGCAAGCGTATGGTCTTCATAGGACATAAAAACTTTTCTATTCATATGGTAAATGTTCACGGTTGGTGCATTGAGCGTTAGGAACCGCTTTCACAGTCGCAAACAAAGAGAAGCGCGGAACAACGTTCTCCTGTCCTTTGCTTTCGCAGGTCATTTATTACCTTTGCTCCAGATAAACTGTCTTTCACGTTTCCAAATGACACTGTTCTATGTTCATTGCCAACTCATGTTTTGATATTATTAAAAAGATTTGTTTGGTAGCACGGTTGACTGTTTTAGAAAGGACCGCAGTTATTTAAGTGTGTGTTTGCATATTTGTGCCCATGGATTCATTTTAATGTACATTTAATTCCCTATTTTCAGTGTTACTGTGTGTGTGTGTCAAAAGTCAACAAATAGTCAAGAAAACCTCCCTTTAAGGATGTCCTCATTTGTAAAAACATTATAAAAATATAGTAAATAAAGTTCTGTTTTCATTGTAAAAGTGCACAAAGTTTTCTGTCAGGGTTAGAGTGTGGGTTAGGGTTAGGTTATAGTGTTTATAACTAGTTGTGTTTAAAAACAATAGAAGTCTATGGAATGCCCCTGTTTAGATAATTAAACGTGTGTGTTTTCTCACCAGTGTTTGGGAAGCCAGTTTGAAAATGTTACTTGCCAAATTACCAGCATAAAATATTTAGCTAACTAGCTAAAAAAGTTTAATTGTATATATTGGCTATATTAATTGGCTATATTGTATTTTTCAGATTATATAATTTATTTTATTTTCTGACACACAAAAACATTAGAGGTTGTAATTAAGGAGACAGAAGTAAATTGAACAGATACATTTATTTAGATAAAAGCCAAAGAGCAACAGCAAAAATGACAAAATTACAAACAAAAATACGTACTATTCTAGCGCATTTGAATATTGTCTCAGCTCGCTTTTTGTAACTACATGATGGCAAAATAGCTTGTTACTTATATTCACAAAAGCTACACTTTTGAAATCAGCCGTGCTACCAAAAAATGAGTTTGTAGCATCACAACTTTTAATTGTTAGTACCCAACACTGTTCATCCAGTATTATAGAGTCTCCGCAGACTGCAGCTGTCCTAAAGTGCCCTCGCTTCAGTTTGGCATGCTTGCTGTTCACATTCACAATTCATAACCTCAGTCCAGTAGGCAGCACCCGTTCTCGCTATACTGTCAGAGTCACCTGTCACCCTCTATTCAGCTAAGACATAAACTCACTCACAGATATTTTGGATAGATGCCAGTTGCCCCACGGAAAAAGAACGGCCAACTCATCAGAGCTCTTATAAGAAGTTCTAGATGAAAGAAAAGCTGCTCGGAGAGATGCAATCGTGTTTGAATTGTGTACACACACTCGTTTAGGATCCGAACGTTAGCTTTATTCTACTGTCGCTGACCTTGTCGTTTTGACGGAGGAACTTTGCCGATATCAGACTGAGTGAGATATATGCTGTCACGCTGCATCTATTATTCTGTTGTTGTTAATAGTTTACTCTCTCCAGGTCTGAATTTCGTAACATTCGGAGTGATTGAAGATTGAATAACTTCGGTGTCATAGCCTGATTGTTACGTTTGGGCGGTCTGCTTGAAAAACTCATTGGGGGGCGCTCACGAAGAATGAATTGCACCTGCTGATAACGTAGTTCATTAGCATGCGCTCTCTAGCGACCGTAGCGCGGACCGTTGACGTAGCGTGCGGTTTTTGCTACTTATTCACACTTTATTGTTATGTGCTTCCATAGTTTTGACATTTTCAAACGTCTCACTGGTGGTAAAGTGAACAACAGCTATGGCTAAAATAACTCTATGCTAATAGTTAGTCAACAGATGTCCTGTTTTTCAAGCCGTTCCCCAAAGTCTCGTCACAACGCCACTTGTTGGGTCTTCCTATCATGAACCATCAATAGCGCGATACAAAACAGAGCACAGCTAAGAACAGTTCTGAATATTTTAGAAAAGACAAACATTACATGTAACTGTAAATGTTAATTGACTGTAAAAGTCATTTCTTCTTTCTTTTGATTTGTAATGTAATTTATATTTAAATGAATAATTAATTAAACTCGGTTTTATCTTTTTGGGGAGGCTCAAAGAGGGATGTTTTGTTTTTTTCAGAATTTTTATCACTCTATTAATAGTAAATTCATTTATTTAGAAAAGAAAATTAATGTCTATTAATTTCTTAATAATTAATCAAGACTGACTTTAATGCACATTAAAACCTACATTTAAAACAAAAAGTATGTTTAAAAAAAGTAAGTTTAAAAAAATGGGCTACGTCACCAAAATACATTGTGGTCGGAGGGGATTCATTAAAGCTGCAATTAATAACTTTTGCCTCTATCGCCATCTCTGTTCAAAACATAAAATTGCAGGTTACCTTATGTATTGTTTTATACACATGTTGAAGTAAAAAAAAACCAAACTGACATTTTCAGGGACATTTCCTGACAGCTTAAATCATAAATTAATAACTAATATTATTATAAACTTACTATTGTGAATCAGGGTAAGTTAAGGGGAGTGTTTTAAACACTGATCTGTCATGTATTTGCTTAAAAACTTTTTTTGTTACAATTTTTTGTTACAAAAAAAAAAATTACGTATTGCAGCTTCAAAGAATTCTGTAAACGAGAAAACGCCACACAACTCATGTGAATACTGCAAAGATTTACGTCATCACAGTTAGCTTAGCTGCTTGTGGTCAGTGAATAAGACAAAGAATTTTGCAATAAGATTTCAGACACACAAGCGCAGGAACTGTTTATTTAATTCGCCCCACCTTTCCAAATGAATGATCCCTTTCTATCGCTGTTTTCTCTGAAGCAATCTGGGGTTAAGTGTCTTGCTCAAGGGCAGAGCGATAAAAGAGCAGATTTGTGATCGCAGGTCTCCAGAATCTGGGTCAGTCTTACCTTCATGTGAACCTACAGAGTTTAAAGTTTGTGAATAATGTCACAGTGTTACTGATTATGGAAAGTAACATGTTTATTTACAGTTGTGTTACTTTCTCTTTCAGTCAATTGTATGACTCTTTTTATAGTAATTTTATGTAGACAAACATTTTTTGGATGACTTATGCCAGTAATTATTTATAATAAGACCCAGTTTTTACCATTAACCTGCCATCTCTGATTCTTTTACTATAATCATTTTTGAAAGGTGCATTATAATTTATCAGAGAAAGTCAGTTCTCTGAGTGTTAGTTTTCTGATTCTGAACTTTGCACATTTTGAATTGCCTTAATTGCGTTTATTGAGCTAAAGTTAGCCGGCTAATTCACCATTTTCTGTGCACTTCGAACTAAAGTTTAGTCATACATGTCTACTTCAAAAACATAAAAGTCATTTATGATGTTAAGATTAATTGGGTTACCTGTATTTTCGTGCATAGCTTTTAGTCACCCTGCTGTGAAAGTCACTAATTGTAGATCACAGATTTGTGTGTGTGTGTGTGTGTGTGTTTGGATAATCACCAACACTTTGCCATTTCCCATGAATTATGTCTTGTTTATGGACCCTGAACCTGTATTTCAGTCCCTGTGTTGTCTCAGATATATTTGAATGAGTCTCTACACAGTATATGACACGTCCATTTATATATACAGTACAGTTCATGTTACATTAGCATAATTTTGTTGGAACTAATTCCAAAATCCCTCAGATTTTCGGAGTGGCCTGAGCCATTATATCCATTCACAATATCACTTCCATCTCTGCCAAAATGTCGTTATTTACGCCGTTCCGTTTTTTTTCCGGTGCAAATTCGCAACTCGCTGTTTCCTGCGTCGCATGCTATTTTTACCGCAGGAAAGAACATGCCACCTGAAGCATATAATGCACCTCCTAAATGTGCACACACGCTTCCCCTCGGCCAAGGAAAAAAAGCTATTACCCTCCCCTTTAGCATCTGCCGCGTGGAGCGCGGAGACGGATTGCCCTCAGTAATTCCATTTTCCCCTCCGGATTTTCAATAAGTATGCTTGGTGCCACTTTAATTTATGGGTAGTGCATTGGCACCAAGCCGTCAGGGTATGTGCGTAATGTGAAACTTGGCTGGCTCGCTTTGACATCGCGTTTTTATTTATTTATATAAGAGCGACGCGTTTGTTTTACAGTAGATGTGGCGTTACGAGAGCAAAAAGGAGCGAGTTTCGTTCGGAGAACAGTGGGAGATCATTAATCGGAGAGATGTGACAGTCGACTTCTACGGAGGCACAATTACCTCCTCCATTGGCGGAAAGTCACTTCCTAAATGTTTTCAGCAAGGGTTGGAATTTATGTACAGTAATGAAGTTTCACACTGTACAGCTTCATTCATATTTCACGCTGTAATGACTCGACTTCACAATTTTCTCTCCAGAACTTAAAAGAAAAAGATTGCTGTCGTTATTTGGTCATATGTGTGGATTTCTCATCCTAGCTTGATTGTTTTCACGTAGCTTATCCTGAAATTAGACTCACTTTGTTATATACACCTTAGAGACCGATTTTATTAATAATATTTGCACTATTGCATGAAGCTTAAAATGTACGTGCTGTTTTTGTTATTGGCACATAAGATAAAAGATAATTATTGCTCCGTCAGACATGCTGTTTTTTTTTTCATATTTATTCAAGGTTTATTGAGGAAGGACAGAAAAAATGAGTCCCTATTTTAAATGAATTTTTTAAGTGTGTGTGTGTTTGGATGTGTTAGAGTCAACAGTGGCCAGTGTTGTTGGACGTCCCCAGCTAATTTATAATCTCCGTTTGCACACACATGCAGTACGTCCAATTCCCACATCTTCATCTCGTGTTGGCTGCTAACGCTGAAAGGAGGGAATTTAAGTGAGAAAAATAATAGATGTTCATTTTTGTAAACACTTTCTCTGCTCCCACATTTCCTATATCATCTCTCTCCCTCTCGCTTGCTGTACTTTCTCTCACACTCGCTCTCTCTCTCTGTCTGTCTCTTTTTCTGTCTCTCTCTCGTCTCTCGCTTGCTTTACTCTCTCTCCATCCTGCTAAAAAAACAACCCTTGTAATCAGCAGCTCCATAAATATGCACCTCTCTCCAAAGCCAGAGTGATTTCCATAATAAAAGTGCTCAGACAAAGCTAATTGCTACTCCAGCCGATTCAGATTCCACTAATTGACCTGGTTGATGAACATGCCTTTGTTTTATTTCTTGCTCTCTCTCTCTCTTCCGTTCTTATTTTTCCCTTCCTCCTCTTTATCACCTTCATAACTTAACCCAGGATTACATCCCATCCTGTTATCTTAAAACCTATCGCCACGGCAATTAGAGGGGACAAAAATAACAAACTCTGGCTTTGTTTTGCTTTTCAGGAGGGAGAGATGTTCTTAATCTTCTCTACTGTAGTTCCAGGGGCATAATTTTGCATTGTCCTCTCGAGTTTTCCTTCCACCCTCTCAAGTACTCGCTCAGTGGAGACTAATAACACCCTTCGCACTCCTATGTCCATGCACAGGGGCGCTCTGACATTGCGAGTGGGGCTTTGTTTAGGTTTGGTGGGGGGTCACTCTGAAAGATCCAGGCACAGTCATGGAACACCTGCTCACATCCAGACGAATGGCTGCTGGCTACCTGGGGCAGAGCTAACGTCGCCCTCTTTCCTCTTTTTCTTCTGTGTTTCTCTCATGTTCTTGAATTTCCTTCACTGCATCCATTTGTGTGTCACCCGTCGCCCGGTTTTGTGTGTCTGTCTGTGTTTTGTGAGACTGCAGTAACTCTAGGCAAATCAATTCAACAGGTGTTCTTTGATGTCAAATCGTTTGTTGCCAAAATTAACTCAAGTATTGTGTTAAAGTTTGCACTCCATTTATGGTCACTTTTATTAAGGTGCTAGATCTTAATGTTCCCCACATCCGGTTCTAAGAGAGAAATTTATCTGCCAAATTCTGTTCTAGAGCTGTGCAAGATTGTGGAAGTGTGATGAAATATTTTGCCTTTCTAATGCATCTACATTTCTAACTGCTGTTTTGAGTGCTGTAGCATATAGTCTCTTA